>PVKS010006656.1:0-60832 GCA_004027875.1 Aplodontia rufa
ACCTACTTCCTATAATCCACTTACCTTTCCATACCCTGCCTCCCAAACTTAGCCTGATGTGTAGATTGTGCCCCTGAGCTCCTCCAATCAGAGTGAAGGGCAGGATTACATCAGACTGGGGATAAATACCTGCTGGTTTCCTCTGTGTGTGCTTCAGAACACTCCCCCTAGAAACCTCAGTCTCATGGGAGTAAAATTTGTCTTGCTTGCCTACCTCTAACCACACGTTTATTATATTTCTAATACAAGTAGCTGTCATTCATTAATGGGAATATAAAATGTTTCAGACAGTTTGACAATTTCTTAAAAATATAACCATGCACAACAATATGACCTAGCCATTCTACTCCTTGGTATTTAACCAAGAAAAATGAAAGTATACAGCCCTATGAACTACTTGTTTATAAGTGTGCATAGATCTGTAACAGTAAACACTTAACATCCTAAGTGACATGATCAACAAAATTAAAATATGATGCCATACTGTATAATAATAGAACAGTATTGATCCATGCAACATGAATACATCCAACAATATACCTACTGCATTATTCTATTTAGAAAATATTGGCATCAAAACTAATCTATAACATCAAAGTAAATCAGGGGTTGTCCCAGGTGAGCAGATGGACTTGGCAAGTGGGAAGGAGTGATTGCAATAAGACCAGAGAACAGTCATTTACGCTATTGTGCCAATGGCTTCAGTGGTTTTACATATACAAATTCTTATGTGATTCATTGTATGTCAATTATAGCTAGTGAAGTTTTACAAGGTTCTATGAAATGTTTCTCAGCTGTCATTGGGAATTTTGCTAATGGTATTCGAGTTATCTGGATACACTGAAGGAGATGCTGTACAATTACAGACTCTGCCCCCTGTGGAGTTTTTTTCCCTGTGTGAGATTCCAAAGCACAAACTTCCTTTCTGGAACGTGGAAGAAGCTCCTAGTTGAATTCTGAAAACCCACCAAGGGAAATAAAACCTAATTTCATTGCCTTTCAGTGTTTTTCTCTATAGACTTTTGACAACTCACCGTTGATTTTGGAAATTTCCCAGTTTTTCAAGTTTTCACTGTCAAGGGCAAATGTAAATTGGGGACCTCGAAATGACTGCTGGTCATCATCAGTGGCCTCAAAAATGACACTTCCAGATGCAGTGAGGGGATGGCAAAGAAACAAGCCTGTGTACTCCTTGGCTAGCCGAGGGGGGTTGTCGTTCACATCCAGAAGGGTCAGGTGGAAATCCGACGTGGAGCTCAAGGAGGACCTACCTAAGGAATTGAATAATTGAAACAGGGTATGGACATGCTCATTCTCCTCTCAGGAAGAACAAACATTTCTCTTAAAAACATTACGTCTGCTGAGGTAGAAGCTTTTAGAATAAAAAACTAATTTTTATTACTGGTTAAAAAGTCTTAATACCAACAAAGATCTGTGCCTAATATGTCACATATCATTTGCTCGGAAAAGTTGTGTGGCATACCCTTGGTCACACAGCTAGTGAGTGGTAGAAAGGCTCCAGTCCAGGAAGTCCAACATCCACCTCTCCATCACTTACCACCACCCAAGACATTAAAGTCCAGTGTTCTAGGGCTGGAGCAGTGGCTCAGCCATTAAGGTGCTTGCCTGGCGTTCGTGAGGATGTGGGTTCAAACTCCAGCACCATGTACGCAAGGGAGTGTTGGAGCCACAAAAGCCACATGAAAAACTAAATAAAATTGATTCACTGTTCCTCTTTAAAAAGAAGTCCAGTTTTCCAAGTCTCACTTCTTGAGTTGAAAAACATATAGCTTGTGAGAATCTCACATGTAAGTGAATCTTCAAGAAAACAGTCTACACAAATATTTATCCGACTGTAGTTTTGAAAAACGTGTCCTCTGCTGCATGACCAGTGGTAGCTGTGTGATCTTGGACAAGCTATTTAATTCCTCAGTGCCTTGGTCTCCTTGCCCATAAAAACATGGTCAACCCTTGTGCGTTACGTGTGGAGTGAACTATCAGGACAATGTCAACACGGACTATTTTCCATGCCATCAAACAGTTTCTACAACTTCTGATTGTGCTTCAGTTCCAGTAAGCCCTGTTTTCTTGCTCCTCAACTGTCTTCTACACCCCTGACTGCTCTAAACCAAATGAGAAAAATCCCCTGGTGTTCTTGAAGTCATTCTATTTACTTTGTTTCAATGCCAACAACTGAAAATGGAACATGGTTTTGGACCGTGGTCCTGATCCCAAGACTCATAAAATCAAAGAAGCCCTTTGGACACATAGAAAGTGAAGTGTTGATCCCCAGGGCATGATGAAGGGGAGTGCGAGGCATAAGAGCTCAGCCAGAAACTCCCTGCTGATTAACTGGGAGCTTTTAAATCAAGAGTTAAATGTATACAATGTGATAGTGGAATGCGCTCAACGTGGGGCAAGTGACAGGGCCATCCACTCCCACCTCCATTCCAAAGTTGGCACCCAGTGCTGCATTTCTGCCTGCTTCTATTTAACTTGACTGCTGGAATTTTTCCTTTTTACTTGCACATATGATTCATTTCTTTGTTGCCCATTCTAGCCTCCAATTTCAGGCTTCACATTTTAAAATGTATTTTTTGGTCTAAAACTATTTTATAGTAATTTGTTCAATTTTTTTGAAAACCAAGTAGAAGTATCTACTAGTTAAGTACAGCTTCTGATCTGCATAATTCCTACTTTACGTTGGAAAAATCCATTAAAGTTCATATAAACTCCATGTTTTAGTCATCAGCCTTATCACTTTAAGCACAGAGTATTTTTATGTTAAGTTGAAAAATCCCTTATATTTGAATATTCAGAGCCTGTGGGCAACATGTGAAAACCACAACTGAATTATATAATACAGGGATGGTTCAATCATCCTGGGGTTAAGAGGGGTTTTTTTGGTACCAGAGATTGAACCCAGGGGCACTTTGCCTCTGAGCCACATCCCTAACCCTTTTTGAGACAGGATTTCCCTAAGTTGCTTAGGGCCTGGCTAAGTCAGTGAGACTGGCTTTGAACTTGCCATCCTCCTGCTTCAGCCTCCTGAGTCACTGAGATTACAGGTGTGTGCCACTACTCCTGCCAAGAGTCTCCTTTCAAAAGTGCCTTGAAGCCTGCTCAGGGGCACAGCTGGTTCCCACCTTTAATGAAAGCAGGGAGCATACCTCACACCCTGGACCCTTCTGGCCCTGCCTCTTCAAGTTGTCCCAGTCTGCTGGTTTGACCTCAAGTTTCCCATCCTCCCTCTTATTTCTAGTAATGCATCCCTTGGCAGTCTAGAACCTCCTCCAACACCCAGCCACTTTATTTTGCTTACCTACTTCAGTGGCCACCACTTGTACCTGATACACTCTTTCTGTTTCCCTGTCCAGCGGAGCCACACTAAAGATCTCTCCCGTGACTGCGTCAATTTTAAGCCAATGTCTCCTGTCGCCTCTCAGTGAATAACTTCATAAAATGAATAGAAGAAACCACATTACTTTGCACGAAAAGAAAGTTGTAGGTTGTTGTACTATTGCCACTGGTAGATTTGCAATATTTAAAGAACCATCTCTTTTCATCTGCATATCGCATCTTTAAAAGGATTCACTCATCCTTGCAAAGTGGATTTTGTGCTTGTTAGGAAAGGTACAGTCACAAACATAGGAAGTAAAACTGTATACATTCCTGTTCATCATTCAAATTAAAGCAACCTGGAAGCATATGTTAAAATTTCTCAGCAAATTGCTCCCTGTAAGGAAATGAACACCCTGTGATGTAGACAATCCCAGACTGCTGGTGGCATCATGAATCCCTCGTTCAAACAAGAGCTTAATATCAGGCAGCAGCCTATCAGAGGGCTTACAAAAGAGGCTCTTCATCAGTGGAGGAGGCAAACACAGATAATTCCAATAAAATGTGGTAAATACAATGGAAGGGACCCGCAGCAATCTCAGAAAAAAAAAATATGGCAATCTTAGAAGTCTTTTCTGAAAGAGATGTTAACACAGGCAAGAAGGGTGCTTCAAGCGGAGTAGGATGCACAGGCTAGAGCAGAGAGGACGAGAGATAGGTTGGGGGGGGGTGAGGAGCACACCTACAGCAGTGTTGGGATACATGGGAAGCAGCAGGGGCAAAAGATGAGGCCACAGAGGTTTGAAGAGCCAGATCCGGGAGCTGGTGGGGGAGCCGTCCAATGATGGTAAATGGAAAGGAAACAAAATCATACTTGGGTTTTGCATGGAACTCATTGGCAGGAATATCGAAGACAAATTTGAGAGACAAGACCAAGACTTGAACCACAGGAAAACCAACACATGTCCATAGAGATGTCCACATATGTAGACCAAATACTCTCACTCCTGGAAAAGTTACTTAAATAAAAAAATAGAAGTTAAATTACATGCACACATATATTTCAAAATATTTTCTATGATGAAACATATGTCCAGGAATAAAAGAAAATGATGATGCTTAAATTTTTTCCTTTTAGGCATATTATTACATGTGCCAACCACTGTATGCGTGGGCACTGAATGAGGTCCTTTGTACTTGGATTCAACCTGAAGGAAGTGGAAACCTTTTGGAGGGCTTTGAAAACAGGAAGGCAGGTGATGTGGTTTGCTTTTTTTTTAAAGGCTCAGTCTGACTGCAGTAGAGGGGTTGGCAGATGCAGGGATAGATCCAGAACTGAGACAGTGGTGGCTTGGTCCATACTGGAGGTAGTTAGACTCATTTAGATTCTGGATATATTTCAGCAAATGAATCTACAATATTTGCTGGTGGGTTCTAATGTGTGGAGAATTATTGAGGCCAAAGCTTTGGGGTTATCACTAATATTTACCGATATCACTTGCATCTGAACTTGCTACTTATTCCTCATTCCTCAGACACTTCATTTGTCTTCCAGGACTGAGTCTTGCAGGACGTCTCTTCTCAATCTCTCACTGACCTCAACTTCCTGACTGCAGCTTACTAATACGTGTGTGTTTTCCTTGATCCAACAGAGAAGTTTTCTTTATTGCTTTTGTTTTTTCCCCTAACTTATGAACTGAAATTTTTATTTATTTGGACCGGTGATTTTTATAGTCTTTTCATGAAGGAGGTAGAAGTACTTATTAGACAATAAAAGGCTGTGAGATTTACAAATGCTGTTCCCCATCATAATCTGTGACTCTGTAGTATCTACGCTATACTATATAGTAAAACCTGTTTCTTATTCTCTTTACAAAACTAGAGAAGTAGAGAGTAAAACAGCAGGTGCCAATTTTACTCCTTACTTTGGTTTGAGTTTGCCCCCCAAGGGTTCATGTGTTAGAGGATTGTGTATCAGTGTGGTGACGTTGAGAGGTGTGACCTTTGGTTAGTGCAGCAAAGGGGGAGGTCCTTCGGTCACCTGGGGGCATGTCCTCAGAAGGGATTGTAGGACCCAGTCTCTCCAGCTTCCTGTCAGGCAATATGATCTCTTCTTGCACATGCTTCTGATATTGTGATGACATTGGTGATGAGGCCTCACCAAAGCCCAACCAATGCTCGTGCCATGCCCTTGAACCTCCAGCACTATAAGCTGAGTAAGCCTCTTTATAAATTTAGCCCACCTTAGGTTTTTTTTTTAATAGCATTGAAAAATGGACCAACATACTCCATCATTGATAATCAGAAAAAAAAATCTTAAAACCCATTCTAAATGCCTAAGGGACAGTTCAAGGGGATGTAAGATCATCCTCAAAAGTTTAGAGAAATGTTAGAAATTGGCATTTGTATCCACATGCATTGGTTAAGTCATATCAATGACACAATCAATATTTGTTACTGCCATAGACGATACAGATAATGTTGTGCAACAGAAGCAAAGATCTGAGTTCAAGACCTGTCCATGTTTAACTACATATTAAAGAACATGTGCCATACAGATATGTATATATACACATGCATTCATCTTGAGCAAATGATCATTGCAGTGAACATTTTTGTGGTAAATTCCTGTGGGTCCTATTATACTTTTAAAAATGAGAATTGCCAAGATGGAAGTATTTATACATTTTGTTTAGCCACTTCACCATGAGCATTAGCCTCTCCAGGGGTGGGGGGGGGTGGTGTGAAACGAGTCTCGCTTTCTCTGGAAAGCCGAGGAAAGTAAGCACCCCACGTCCAGAAGATTCTCTTAGCCCTGTATGGTAGCCTCTTTATAAATTTAGCCCACCTAGTTGGGCTTCTGCTTTAGTCCTTTTAGGGCTCTAGCCCACTTGGCTGGAAACTTTCCCCAGTCCTATTCCCCCAGCCCCCATGACTGACTCAGACAGGGCCTGGCTCTGCCTCACCAGTCTCTGGGAGGTGAACGCCACACCTGTACTCACCAGCCTGTGACTAGAACCAAGCCTGAAGCTGCCTCCCTTGTCTGAGGCACATGCCTGGCAGAGCCCATAGATATTGCTGGGTCAGGAGACAGCCCTGGAGCCAGAGCACCTTCCTGCGCTCTTGTCCCCCTGGATGTGGTCTACCCAGCCCTGCTGTCCCGTACCTTACGTGCAGACCTTCAGGATCCCTGGCAGTCACGTTGCCCACTTTACTGCCAACGGCAACATCCTCACTGACTTTTGCTTGGAATAGATTCTGGGAAAAGACCGGTGCTTCATTCACGTCTGTTACAATAAGCTTGAACGAGGCAAAAGAACTTCTGTTGTATTCTACACCAGCCACGAGAGGCTCGGGATTTTCTGCTTTGAATGTGATATTCAAAAAGGGTGCTGTTTCAAAATCAAGAGGCTGTGGAGGGGGGAAAAAGAGGGAAAGTCAATACGGGGTAATTAGGTCCCTTAAAAGAGTCATTCTCTCTAAACCTTTAAAATCTCTCCTACAGAGCAATAGTTCTTAATGCAGTGAGTTACTCCACCTCTCAGAACAGCGGGACCATGAAAAAGTCTTTCCTGCAGGACACCAGCGTTTTTAACATGCTAATGTGCATTCTCACTCTCCTTAAGTGCGTTCAGCATTTATTCACTAACAGTTCTCAGAAGACTGTGTGAAAAATGCTTATGCTACAGAGATTTCTACTTTGTATGGAGAATTCTTTTCGGGTGGCCTCAGGACCTGAGCCCCAAAACAAAAGACTTTAAGCTCAGTGGGAGGAGAGCAGAGAAAATTGTAAGATAGATGATTTACTCTCTTTCCAGACCATGTCAGATGGGACCAGGAATGAAAATCAAGAAATCAATTTTAGTCTAATATGAAGAAGAATTTAGCAGGTAGTGTTACCAAAGATGGAAAGAGCTACTTCAGAACTCAGTAAGTTCCCAAATCTGGAAGTTTTCAGGCATACACTAACAACATGTGGCAGTTAGCACAGGAAAACAACAACAACAAAAAACAAACAAAAACCAAAGTATCTTGTACGCAGTTGGTTCTGTGGGACCTGTATGGTCCCTCTCAAGGCAGAGAGTCCAGGAATCTATGGTGGGGGGGCGGTAAATCCTCCTGCTAGAGAGCTGCCAGAGTGGACAGCCACGAGTCCTTCCTACCTGGGCTCCAGGGATCTCAAACCCTATGAACTAAAATCTAAATACTTTCCTACAGTGTATATGTGAATTTGGAGGGTAGGGAGGGGAACTTTTAACAGATTCTCAAAGGGACACAAGACCCCCCCAAAATGAAGAAACCAATGCAAACCCAAAAGGTATGCTTTCGATAATGAAAACTGCACCACCCTATTCACTTTTCTGGTTCTGGGGGACCTAGGATTTCTTAGTGAATTGACCTTAAGCCTTTGTTTATATCAATTTCTCATCAATTGCACACAAATGACAATATCTGTGCATGAAGAGAAAAACAGGTGTCATGGCATTGGCTCAGCCACCCTTCTGGACCTCTGAAGCTATTCTCCCCCTCTGCCAGGGGTTGACTTAGTGCTGTCCTCCTCTTATGGCTTCCCTGACCCCCACCCTCTAACTGCAAATGGCCGTGCTCTCTGCACCCTCACAGCACCCAACCCAGGATTCTAACTGCTTGGTTATTTTAGATCCTCTCTCACCACAAGCTCCTTGAGAGGAAGAATTGTGCTATATTCCTCTTTACTTCCCACCTCATCCCTGACATGCGGTAGCCATAGTAGGTCAGTCAGGACAAAGAGAAGAAAGGCTTGGTCCTTGGAGCTCCAGTGGAAAGGAGTTTCTGGTGGATACTCCCACCCTCCAGAAACCCCTCTCCCCACCACACACAACTAATCCCTGGTTCACAGGGGCAATGGGAAGATGATCTTGTGAAAAGTGAATGAATTATGTCCCTCAGTCACTTGAGATAGAATAAAAGAAGTGTTGACATTTGTTCAAATATATGGATATAAAGTTTTGTAAGCCAGCCAGGATGTGTGAAAGAGGTTATTTCTAGAGATAAGTGCCTACCATCTGTAAAGAATGGCCCCTTGATGTCCTGTTGATTGCTACACATGACTGACAGGGCCTTCACCTAGACAGGGCCCCAAGATCTCCCTGGGATTCACTCCCCATCTCAGGGGATAGTGACAGTGGTGCCACAATTGAAATACAGCCCTGGTAGACCAAGCAGGAAGGCGGAAGGCAGAAGCTCCCAGAAAGTCACTAAAAAAAGGACAAAAATTGATGGGACTTGAACTTTACCAAACACCCTACCATGTGTTCCTTGCTGGTACAGTCAAGCCCAGGCTCAGGCAGAGGCCTGTTCATCCTCACCAAACAGGTCCCGAGTCTCCTGCCTGGCTTTTCCACACCATCACTATAGTCCAAGAGGCGAAGGGGCAAAGACATGAGACTGTTTCTGCAAATGGCTGGGAAGCAGCCAGTTACCAGAACAGAATGTGAAGGATTGAGAAGAAACAGACGGCAGAATGGACCATGAACAGCAAGCCGAGGAGCTTTATCCTTTACCTTTATCCTCAACTCTCAAGGTCAGATTTGAGCCTCAAAGATGGCTCTAGGAGCAACTGTATGAGGACTGGGTTCATACCAGAGCAGGGAGAACAGTCAGGAGACAGTGTCAATGCCCCTCCTACACTTATGGAATGAAAGGACAAATGACAAAGGAGCAGCCTGCCCCTGACTGCTCTGTCTGCTAAACTTCCACACCTGAATCACCCAACCAAATCTAACAGACAGAGAATGAGAAATGAAAGATACCAAATTAGCAAATGATAATCGTCAAGACTGAATCAGGGCCAAACCTCATCAAACCACACGCATGGCCCGTCATGACATGATGTGCTGCAAAAGCCACATCAAGAGATCGCCTGGCCTCTCAGAATACATCCATCAGGTAAGCTGGAGAACCTCCTGCCACAATTCCCCCTCTGCCTATTTGCCTGAGGGGCCAAGCCAGTGATTTAGGCTCCACCTGCAGTCAGAGATGAAGTTCTGAGGGAGAGGGGCTGAAGTGGAATATATAACATTTTCACCAAGGATGGGAGAAAAAAAAAAAAAGGAAAATGTGGGCTAAGAACAGCAATGAACCAAGAATTCAAAAACATCAGTAATGAAGAAAGGACAAAATTTGCATTAAACAAGGAAATTCAAAGCAAAACCCTGCTGGGCTTGGTGGCACACACATGTCATCCCAGTGGCTTGAGAGGCTGAGGCAGGAGGATCACAGGTTCAGAGCCAGCCTCAGCAACTTAGCAAGACCTTGTATCAAAATCAAAAAATAAAAGGGCTGGTGATGTGGCTCAGTGGTTAAGCGCCCCTGGGTTCAATACCTGGTTAAACACACACACACACACACACACCCTGAATTTCAAGAAAGGGGGTCCCAGGAGGGTTTTGATGACCATGGCTTCAAAAAAAAAATGCCATTCCTGCTCCTGAATGATCTGAATGATGCCTGCTTAGCCCCAGAGAATGATAAATTTCTGCAATTTGCTTAATCTGAAGAATCACTTGGGGCACTTGTCAAAATTCCTGGTTTCCAGGCTCTGCCCTCCAGAGGCTGGAGTGGAGGATGGAGCAGCAGTCCCTAGCACAAACCAGTTCACTCCTGACTCAGCCAAGTTTGGTCCCCTTAGACAAGAGGGGAAAGCAAACAGATTCCGGGCTCTACTCAATCAGAATTAAGCTAACACCAGACATTCATACAGTCGGCTACGTGCCAGAGGCTGTACATGTATTTTCACACTTTATGAGGACGGTGCTACCATTTTACCCACTTTTATAGACTTAAAAACTTGAGGCCTGCAAGGTTACGTCATTCAATCTAGGTCACAGAGCCTTGCAGAGATCATTTCCTGAGAGGACCCAGGAGCCCAGGGTTAAGCACCCAGCTCTGCCACCACCAGGAGGCCTGACAGCACATTGTGGTGGGCTCGAAGCCTTCTCTGTGCAGCGGCAGAGGCAGTGTGAGAAGTACAGGGCACCGGATGCTTCGTGAGGTGAAGAGACCAGAGTTGTCAGGCACCGAGTTCCTCAGTGAAGTTTCCTTGTATTTCACGCAACAGAGATCTCCCCCCAGGACCAGAGCTCCCTGGGGACCCAGGAAGACAGCAGCCTGCCCACTTGTAATGCAGATAAGAGGATTCCGCCTGACAGAAATACAATTAAGAAACCTCCTTGCGAGCTGGGGACGTATCTCGAGGATGCAATGTTTGCCTAACATGCACACTGGGAGTTGACAGCTTAGGGACACAGAAGACAGACTAAGCCATATTTAAGAAACCTCATTATGGAGTAAGTGAAAACTCTCCAGCAAAGAGAAGGGACACCTACATTAGTCACTTTTTTCCCTACATCTGGTTGGCTGTCATTGGTTGGCTCCTGATCTACATTCCACACTCGGGGTTGGTTGTCCTCAGCATTTGAAACATCCTAATTTGAGGTCCGTACCCCAGAGATAGCTGCTACAGTCCTCCATCAGCACTACCTCAATTAGCATCAGAAGACTTGTTAATCAGCACAATCGTCTTTTTTTTCTTTTTTTAAGAGCCAGGGAGAGAGAGAGTGTGTGTGTGTGTGTGTGAGTGAGAGAGAGAGAGAGAGAGAGAGAGAGAATATCAATTTTATTTAGTTTTTCATATAGCCTTTGTTGCTCCAACACTTTGTTGTGTATGTGGTGCTGGGGTTTGAACTTGGGTCTTTGTGTGTAGCACAGTAATCTTAAAAGAGATTTTCTTGGTATTACTAATGCTATTAAAGATCCTTAGTTTGGCCAGGCATGGTGGCAGATGCCTGTAATCCCAGCAAATCATGAGGCTAAGGCAGGAGGATCACAAGTTTGAGGCCAGCCTCAGCAATTTAGTGATGCCCTGTATCAAAATGCATAAAAAGGACTGAGGACATGACTCAGTGGTTAAGCACCCCTGAGTTCAATCCCTCGTACACTCACACCAAAAAGAAAAATCCTTAGTTTGGCTGCAAAGACAGCCTCTCTTGGTCCTTGCTAATAAGTGTAGAAGCAACTGGGCAGCAGCTTATATCTGGTAAATTTCCAGGGCTCCAGTTGTGTTCTCTTGAGATCACCTTCCTATGCACATTCAGGCAACAACTACTGAGGAGCATGTTACTGCAGTGTCTAAAGGACAGAAAGCTTGGACTTCAGGAGCCCAAAGCACAGGCTGAATAATCACTGATATGATATTGTATACAGAACAGATTTCAATTGTTCATTCAGTTAGGCAATATTTATTGACCCTCTATGATGTGCCAGGCAATGTTCTAGACACTTAAAATACAACCACATACAAAATAAAGGTGTTTGGTCAGAGGCCTGCTCTACTGTCCCATACCAGCACTGCCAAGGCTGTGTGGGAGGCTACCAAAGCTCTCACCTACGCTAATCATTGAGGCTACTAACTTCTCCCTGGCAGTGCCCATTCATCACAAGTGGCCAAATTAGCTCAGTTCACAACAAACCACCATAAAAAATACTGATGTGGGTGTCACTCTTATTGAGATGAGCAGGTCTCTGTCTTCCCTTAGATCACTAGAGAGTGCTGGTCCTGGCGGAGAGTGGGAGTAAAGCTGCCTGTACAAGAGAGGCACACCTGGGCCACCACGCTGACACCGCCCTCTCCCTCAATGTTTCATTCTGAGGTTCTCCATAAAGAGAGGTTGTAATGGTGTCTTTTGTAACGTTGGTCTTTCATAGAATACTGCACTTCCCCTCATCCAAACACAGACCCCTCCACCAAAACCCAGTGAAGCCTTTTGTCAGAGGAGGGACATATGGCAGCAATGTGATGGGAATTCTGAAACGCAGTCCCAAGACTTGATTCAGCATTAGCCCTGTTTTTCCCTTTGCTTCCGTTCATTTTCTGTGAAATTATTCGATTTAAACTTCATTTTAGCCTCTCAGCTTTCCTTTATTCTTTTCAAAACTGTCCTCCAGAACCTTCCTTTGCAGCCTCCAGCCCCCTGCGCTGCAATCCTTCAGCAGTGACCTGCACTGGCAGGCTCTCTCTTATGTCCCCTCTGCCCTTTCCAACCGCAAGCCTTCACTCTGCTCCCCAGGAAAGCATCTGAAGTATACCAGATGACATCAAGTGCTGCTGACAAATGAACCATCTAGCGAACCCGTCACGCAGACTAAGGAAGAGGAATGACTATGCCAGGAAGCCACTGCCATGCCCCAGAGGTCACTAATGTGTCACCTTTGCTGATACATCCTTGCGCAATCCCAAGTAAACTGATCCACCGAAAAGACAAATACATTAAATGACTATGGCTATTTACCTTTTTGATTATGACGTATCCCTTATTGGTTAGGGGATCTGTATCAACCCCTAAGCTTCCTTCACTATCTCCATGTATAATCTGATACAGGATTTTAGAACTTCCAGTGAATGGCTCATCAGCATCGGTGGCTTGGATGGTTAAGATGATGGACCCAACCACTGCGTCTTCAGGGAGAGTCAAGATTCCATACTGTAGAGAAAACAGAAAGAAATGATGAGAATGACCATTACTATCAAACATGATTGCCCAAGGACAAATGTGTCTCCGGTTTCAGAATGGACACAAGTCCATTTGCATTGATATTTACCGACAATGTTATTCCTGTTAATGGATATGTTCTGGTTGATTTTAACATCAGCCATGTTCATGAACCAAACGCATGGTACAGAAGAACAGTACATTTCAGAGACCTACAGGTACAATTCCAAGACAGATTTCCCCCTTTTAATATCCAAATGTTTAAAAACCATATTATACTAGCAATAAATAAAAATACCTACAATATATTGAGTACCTACCATGTGACAGGCATGTTTCACAGAATTTTATTCATTACTTGATTTTAATGAATAATTTAATAAATTATTTCATACATTATTTTAATTAATTCTTCACCAAACAATAAGCTTAAGAGCTTGAACTTTGGAATTAAAGGACAGGGTATGACTCTTAAATTTTCCATTTGTTAGTTGAATGACTTGAAGCAAGTTACCTTTCTTCTTTGAGGGTCAGTTTGATCATTTGTTTAATGGAGATTGTAACAGAACATACTTCATGTTTGCCGTGGGAATTAAGAGAAATGATAATGCATGCAAAGCCCCTGAATGTCTGGCACATAGTGCTCAATAAATACCAGCAACAAAGCACCCTATTGAGTAGTTATGTTACCATCTGCATTTGACAGAGGAGCAAAGGACTCCCAGGAGCACACAGCCAGTGAGTCACAGAATCAGGATTCAAACCCATGTGTGTCCAACTCTGAAGCCTATGCAGTTAGTTGCTAGCCTAAGCCATTCCCCACTGCCCTTAAAATCCCCCAGGTTCTCTCTCCTGGAATCATGATCTTAAAGATGGTAACTGGGAGGACCTGGGAGAGGACCACAGCAATAAAGGAAGGACATTCTCTCAGCATAGCCAACTCTGAGTTGCCAAGCTCTTGAGACTTCCAAAGCAGAATTTTTACCTTCAATCTTAAAAAAAAAAAAAAAAACAACACCGTCTAGATGAAATGAAATGCAGGGAAATCACAACCCTGGGAGAGGAAAAATGCCCATGAGAATGGAAGCTGAGAAGAAACAGGTTCATTATCTTATACTTGCTTAACCTCGGTGTCTGTTAGACAACATATGTTCAGTCACACCCCTTGTCTTCCCAACCCCTATCATAAATCAATTCCTTTTTATGTCTCAGGCTTGCCCCCATTTTGATTTATGATCATCATCAGAGGGCTCTGGGCTGCCTCATAACTGACTTCAAACATGATGTAACAATCTAGTCAAATACATAGAGACTTTCTTCAAGGGAAGCAATAGAAAAACCATCACCACATCCAGAGACTGTTAATAACAAAAACAAACCAGTCATTTGCATTTTTCTTGATGTTCTCCATCGTTTTTTCTTTATGCCCAATTCCCCTAACTCTTGTGCATTTTTTTCTTCAGCCTAAGCCAGAGATTTTCTCTTCTTTTACTCTCAACCAAATATTACAAAATCAGTAAAGTCACCAGTACTCCAAATATTAAACTTTTGACTCAAAATGCTTGAGAACTAGCAATAATCAACTTATTATCCAACACACATAACCATAATCCATAACAAACTACAAGCAACCACTTGGTCTTTTCAATTTGACAAAGATTGTGGTTGCAGCTTTTGAACAGCCCTTAGAATAAATGGGCTGTTGGCAGGAGTTCATAAACACTCGTTCCCTGATCCTATGACAATGAACGTTACTGTTCTCTGAAGATTTCCACTGAAGACAGTGTCTGCATTTATTACTGGTTCATTGCCCAATGCTACCTCTTGTATCTGATATTTTCCTTAACAATTGCCTGTGCTTCAATCCAGAAGTAATTAATTAATATGATTAAGTAATATGAACAAAGTAAAGAAAAAAAATGCTAACAACTACTCACATCCGATTTCTCAAAGATGGGAATCTGATCATTGATATCAATGACATTGATTTGCACTAAACAGTAGGTCTTGAAATCTGAAAAACAAAATCATATCACAGAAATTTTCACTGCAAATCAAGCATTAAAATCAGAAACCTGTAAGGAAAACTGGGCAAGAGAAGTACCAGCCATAGGCACAATTTCACAACTGATGTATAATTTATGGGGTGAGAGTATTCTCTGCTCCCCAACCAATACCCACAAGCAGGTCCCCGAAGGGGAGATAGGAGCTGAAGACAGACCAGACAGAAATTTTCCTGGGCTTTCCATTGCCCTCCCCTGCTCCCACTCTAGGGAAATTCTTGTCCTCGAGTAGGATGGTTCCTTTTTAGGGAAGCAGCCCCCCTTTTCTGTCTAGCAAAATATATGCAATCTTTAAATTCCAGTGCAAAACTATCATTGCAGAAAGCCTTCCCTGAGCCTCCCGGGAGCCATCTTTCCTACCTGGAGCATTTCTTCCTTTCATCAGCTCTGACCTCTGATATGGGGAGGTTCTCCAAGTCATGGAGGAAAATGGTACAATATATCCAAAGGAAGCCAAGAGGTAGCTGTGGGACCCTGAGGAAATGGCTCAGGCTTTGGGAGTTAGATTTGACAGGCCAAAGACCTAGTCAGAGAAAGCAGGTCGATCATAGATCCCAAATCATCATGGAGTCAAGGTGGGGATGGGATATTTGGGGAGAGCGCCAAAATGAGAAGCAAAGCATTCTTTACTGGGGCTGCCATCATTCCAACCCCAGCGTAGTGTATTGTGTGTTGGTCAGACTCTGGCTTTCTGATCCCACCGTTAGAATTCTGGCTCTGCCATTTATCAGAGGCATGAATGTGGATGTGTCACTCTGTCTCTGTGCCTCAGTTTATCTACACAAGGTGGATAATCATAGAACCAAGGTTCTCATCATAATACAAATTGTTAGTGGTGTCTCTATACCAGACACTGAGTTAAGTGTCTAACCCTAACCCATTTCATCTTCACAGCAACTTCATGATGTAGTTACTGTGATCATTCCCATTTTAAAAATGAGGAAGCCACCACTCCTTAACATTTTTTTTAAATGCAGAATTTTTTATTTTTCTTAAATTAGGAAACCTGCCAAGACCACACAACTAACTAGTGGTGGGTCTAGGACTCAATTCTATATGCTGCTTTTATCCTCCCCCACTGCCTGCTCTTTGTCCTGCTCTGTGCCCCCAGGCTGACCTTGTCAACAGCATCAGAGGGCATCCTTGCCCTATGGGCAATAGTTGGGTTCTGCCAATGGGAGGTTCCACAGGTCTGGAGGAAGGGCAGGGGGAAAGTGGTTGAGGCGCCCCTCTTCCCTGGCTACCAATACAGACCTTGCTCCCTTGAGGAAAGCTTCTTCCCCTCATCCCTTCAGGCTTCAAAGTAGGGAAAGCTTCCTATCCTGGTTTCCCTCAGCCCTGCCCATGACCTTTACAAATAATCCTTTAAATGTTTTGGTTACCCCTTTTGAGAAGGTCATCCACTTCCTGCTGGATCCTGACTTCTCTTCCCAGGTAGTCTAACTCCAGAGCATGTGTTCCACGCCCAGGCCACGATGCCAGAAGTAATCTAATAATAGCCTGATTATAAGCAGGCAGACATCAGTTAAAGTTGGGGCCAAGCCCCAGAACATTTGCAGCTCCCATGTCCTGAACTTGCTGGCCCACTGGCTGTACAAAACCTTTCTGTGGGCCAGCAGTGGGTCTCCTGCTGAATAGATCCTCCAGGATTAATGTAACACTAAGTTAATTATAGCCTAGTCTAATTTCCTCTAGTGCACAATTGAGCATTAATTCCATCAACACACATTACTTACATATAAATATATTTTATAATCTGGTCATGTTTCCTCCAGATGCACACAACTTGTAATCTGATTTCTACGTTATGCTCTCATAAGTTCAAACTATGTCAGGTCCCAATGTCTTTGCACATGAGATTCCCATTCCTCTGTAAGTCCTACGCACCTCAGTAACTTGTCATATTCATCCTTCAAAACTTAGCTCAGTGCTACTCTTGCAGAAAACCTCACCTGCTCTCTCCCTCCACTGAGCACTCACTCGTTTCCTTTGTGGGCTACCTTGTATGTGTTCCCTGCAATTCACTGATTCATATATCCATCTCCTCTACCAGAATGAGCCCTCCTGAGGACAGATACTGGGTCTGCTTTATCTGTGTGCCTTCCAGACCTTGCCTGGTCCTTCAAACAAGGTAAATGTCAATAACTGCTGAAAGAATGCAAAGCTAATAGTGTGGAATTGTCACAGCATCACTGACAGGGATGGTTTGTTATACTTACTTCTTTTGTATCTCTTAACATAGTGCTAAACAAATATTACATCTTCATTATTTGCCCTATCACTGGGTTTCAAACATTCTGCGCCAGGGATGGGCTAACCTCTAAGTTCTCTCAGTACATCAACATCCATGGAAAGGAGAGAGATGTGAACCAGAGAGGGAGACAATGCTCTGTTCTTCTCTTTGCCCATATACCCTGTGCCTCCTAGCACAGTGATTACTGAATTCTTTGGCTATCTAAAATTCAGTGACAATAATTCAAAGAAAGATTCGTAACCTCCTAGCAGTCTGACTACCCCACAAACAAGTCTCTGAATAAGTATTTGTGTCGGCACACATTTGTCTAAATGCGCACTTGTTTGAGAATGCAGAGTTTTCATCAGATCCTAAAATGGCCTTGTGACCCAGAGATGAAGAACCTCTTGTTTGGGGCTGGAGAGCTGGCTCAACAGTAGAGCACTTGCCTGGCATGCACAAGGAGCCTGGTTCAATCCCCAGCACCACATACACAACTAAGTGTCAGAAAAACAAAAACAGATGAAAAAATAAAATCGACTTCCTCCTTCCCTCCCCCTCTCTCAAGGAAGAGGAGGGGGAGGAGGATCACTTGTTTTGAAAGTTTTCAAAAAGAAGGGAATAATGTCTCCTGACATCATCAAACGACCAACTAGAAACCAGCAAGAGAAAATACTTCCTCAATACCCACTTCTCTTCCACTTTCAGACATAGAGCCCTTTGAATCTGAAGGCAAATACGGGAAATACAATTATCTTCCTGCTTGTGAACACAGTGGTTGCAAGAATGCACCTGGCTGAATTTTCAACAACCAGGATATTACTTGATGGTTGCTCTCGTCTAGGCTACAAAATCCAGCACAGTTTTTGTAACAGTCTTGTTCCCACAGGCTGCACGGCCAGTTACCCAGCAAGGAGTGATGAGTCGTTCTTAGAGATGATGCCCCGCGGACTCCCAGCCAGCCATTCTGAACTCTCCGTAGAGCACTCAGTGGTCTAGGATGTTTCCCATCAGTCTTCCTTCTCTCAGGGTCAGGCTTGCATTGCAGTCTGGGTCTCCCTTCTCAGTCTACCTTTTCATTGCTTCTTCTCGAAGACATCCCTGAAGGATGCGATTCAGTCCCACCTTCGCACCTGCTTCTTGGAGGACCCGAACAACACAACAATGCTGTCTGAGCAGTAGCTCTGGCCTCTACCATGATCCCTGCCTCTGGATTGCATGTACTTCACAAAGGAAGCCAAGAATTCTTCAACGGCATCCTCTGCAACATCCCCAGGCACCAGAGCTACCCAACCAATCAGAACCAGAAGGAAGGTGGCTATTTGTACTCATGATCGCAGGTATGATACTAACCTTTGTCAGACACCTCGAGGGTTAGGTTGTACTGAGGAGCTTCGTGCTTCTTCAAGGACCGTCGAGCTAACTGGAGCTTCCCCTGATATTCCTCAACCAGGAAGAGTCCCTCTGTGGGAATTTGGGGCACTTGTAACACAATTTTGTACTTTAACATACTATTGATGGTGTCTGCTTCATCCATGTCATGGGCAGTGAATATCCCAATGCTGCTACCTGTGGAGAAGGAAAGGATGAAATCTATCCACACGGGCTCCATGCAATCTACTTAAAAATGGTTTCACTGAGTAAGCAGCTTCCTAGAAAATACCAGGAATAATCTTTGGTACAAAGAGAAAGTCTTTTAGATTTATTTGGTTCCTTAACCCTTCCCCTGGTGTATTTGTTGAACAGTGATGTTTTAGTTAGCCAGGGATGCCATAAAGTGCCATGGAATAGATGGTTTAAGTGACAAATTTATTTCCTCACATTTCTAGCAGTTAAAGTCTAATCTCAAGGAGATGACAAGGTGGCTTTCTTCTGAGTCTTCTCTCCTTAGCTTGTGAATTGCTCTTTTCTCCTCCCCAAGCATTCATATAATCTTCCTTCTGTACTTCTGTCTGAATTTCTTATTTAACACAACAGCCATATTGGATTAGGGCCCACCACAAGGACCTCATTTTACCTTAATTCCCTCTTTAAATATCCTAACTCCAAGGTCAGATGTGGTGGGTGCACACCTATGATCCTAGTGAATTTGGAGGCTGAGGCAGGGGGATCACAAGTTCAAGCCCAGCTTCAGCAACTTAGCAAGACCCTCAGGAACTTAAGGGTCCTGTGTCTCAAAACAAAAAGGACCAGGACCAGGGATATAGTTCAGTAGTAAAGCACCTTCAGATTCAATACCTATTACAAAAATATATATATATATAAAAGACCCTATCTCCAAATAGAACCACATACTGATGTACTGGGATTAGAACTTCTTCATCTTATGAATTTTAGAGGACACAATTCAAACCATAGTGTCCCACCCCTCTCAAAGGTATGGGAAGGACCTTATTTGGAAATAGGGTCGTTGTTGACATAACCAGTTAAGGATACTGAGATGAAATCATCTGGATTTTGGGTAACTCATAAATCCTTATAAGGAGGGAGGATACTGAGGCACACACAGAGGAGAAGATGATATGAAGGAGGAGGCCAGCAGTGGCAAAGGATCCTCACCTAGAAACTCTGGTACCCTGATTTCAGGCTCCACGGATTAGAGTATATTTCTGTTGTTTTAAGCCATCAAGCTTGTGGCAATTCTTTACAGCAGCGCTAGGACACTAATGCACATGGTGAAAGGTCTAACTAAACAAGGAGAAACCAATCCTGGGTCACTCCTAAGAAACTTTATAGAACTATCACAGAGACCAACTCCACCCCAAAGATAACACTGGACAAAGGACAGTCGTGCACCCTCCCTGCCATGCTGAAGTTCCCAGTCCTAAGTACTTCATTTCTGTGAATGTTTCAGTCAGGGAGCTCTGGAAGTTAGTGCCTATGACTCTGTGCTCCACCAGTTCCGGGTGAGTTGACAGGTTCCAGACCAACTTGCTCCATGAAATGGGCATTGTGCGTTTCCCTTACAGTACTGAGGATCGAAACCAGGGCCTTGTGCATGCTTGGCAAGAACTTTGCCACTGAGCTATTTCCCCAGCCCCAGGAATTATGGGTTTCTTCATATGCAGCAAGAACTCTATCTAAGAGCTAAAACTTGAATTCATCCCCTTTGTAGAGTTAGGCTGTACCCCTCTCCCATGTCAGTTTGCATCCACTGACTTACAGGGAAACTTAGAGGGGTTTTGGTTTGGGGCAGTGGAGAAGGGAAGTACATACGTTATATCAGCAATGGAGCTGGACACATGCAGATGTGTCTCAAGACCTGGGAGGGGCCACGGTGAATAATAGGACAGAAGGAATCTGTATCCAATGCAGTGCCAGCTGCTTCTCTCTGAATCCCCCACAACCAAGCAGCCTTGGTGTTAAGCACATGTCCTCGTGATAAGTATCCACATGGTGGGATCCAAGAGTGCCCTGCTCACTCTGTGAGGCTCTGGCATCTGAGCAGCATTGCTTGGATGTTTCCTCCCAGCAAGTGAGAAAAACAAGGACACTGTCCTCTCATTGCTCAGGAAATGTCCAGCTGCCACAGGCACCATGTGAATGGGGGGCATTAGGGGACAGCCCTCAGTGTGAGCAAGACGACTCTGCGGGTGAGCCAAAAGTGAGAGGGGTACCACATCTGAGTGACCAAGGCCAGGAACCAGTGGAAGCCCAAGCCAATACAGGGACATACACTACATCTCTTGAGGGGACCCAGGAATAATTAGGAAAGTGGGGATTTCACAAGAGGCTAAAATTCCCATGTGGATACGTAGGACTCAGTCACAAATGGGATTCGAGAATTAATGCTGGTTTTGCTAAGATGTAGGGACACAACAAAATCCCACCCGATACAAGACACTAGACAGGAGAAGGAAAATATACAGGGAATAAGCAAATGTTTTATACTTGTTGATATTTCCATCTCTGCATGTCTTGACGGTTCTGCTTGATGGAAAGCTGAACACTGTCTTATAGCTCTTTTAAGCCACATAGAGAATATACTCAGTTGATTGATAAGAATTCCTGGTTCTTTAAATACCGTGTGAAGTATTTTTGCACAATAAATTCCCACCTTTAAAGAACCAGATAGTGTACTGTGCACCTGAACAATTTATTCTGCCAACATGACTTCCTCCTCAGTCTCAGAAACCAGTACTATCCTTCTCTCAAGTGAGGTAGGCAACCTTTGAACTGGTTCCAAACACTCCTCACCCCCAATTTACACACTTATTCATGACCCCCACTCCCTTTTGAGGGTAGAATGAGCCTGAGGACTTGATCCTGCTTTTGGCACAAGTGGCAGGATGTCTACAGAGGAAAAAGGAAAGTACGGGTTGGGGTGGATCTCAAAAAAAAATAATAAAGATGAGCAGAGGACAGGAACCAAGGATGGAAAGCAGGGAGGGAGTGGGGAGACGCTGGGGGTGATATTGGCCAAACTCTGCTATTGTTATTGTGTGCATGTAAGAATATGCAACAATTCCCATCAATATGTACAACTATAATGCACAAATGAAAACTCTGGAGGAAAAGAAAGGGACAGGACGTCGCATCCAAGATTAGGGTATAGACTAGGAGACTGGAGGAACCCAATATAGGGGAATCATCTCAGAAGGTGATCTCTGACCTCCACGAGATATCCATTTAACTCAGCAGTCTTCTAGGGGAAACAGCACCATGGGGAACCCAAGCAGGGCATCCATGACATGGCACTAGCCCTAGATAACTAAGTATATATTCATTTGTTCTGGAATATTTGATAATGTTTCCCCCTCAATTGTAACTATATATCATCAATAAATTTTTAAAAAGATTAGGGTATAGAAAGATTGGCTTCCGTGTTTGTCATCCTCCTCACCGCTGCCCCTCTGAATCACAGGCACCTATCTGAACTGCACCCAGATTCCTGTCTTGCAGAAACTGAAATAATAAAAGTTTGTTCTTTTTAACCTGCTAAATTTGGGGATAATTTATTATGCAGCAATCGATAATACATCATATATTCAGCCCAATGCAAAGAGACTGGAGATACCATCTGGACCTTCAGAGGTCCACGTTCATTCAGTATCACAGACCATCCCCGATTTCTCAAAGGGTGTTGCTGCACGTGTTTCCTTGGCTACTCCTTTCCATTCTATTATTACACAACTCACTGTGACGAGATTCTTCCTTATAATTCACTGAAATCCTTTAAGCTATCAATTCATTCTTCCTGTTGGGACAAGAGTCGGAACAAATGGTAACAGAGAAGACTTGATAACAAGTGGCCTACATTAGACACCTGACAGCAGGAAAAAGAACGAGAACAGAGCGAGAAAGCCAAGGAGCGGCCAGCCAGCCTCCAGGAAAGCAGCCTCTGGGGCAAAGGGCCGTAGGGAGAGGAACAGAAAGATCCAAAGAAAGTGGTGAGGTCCTGGAGCAGTGGCTCAGGGGTAGAGTGCTTGCCTGGCATGTGTGAGGTCCCGGGTTCCATCCCCAGCACCGCATATACAGATAAATAAAAGGAAAAACAAAAACCAGATGAAAAAAATTAACTCTTAAAAAAAATGAAAATATCCACAAAATGCATGAGGATGTGCCCACAGGATAGCAAAGCTCCAGAAATAACAGTCACATGACGTCACCATAAGTGATAAGTCTCTGAAACTTACACAGCACAATAGTGCAGATCATTTCAAGAAACACCAGTCTGCTCCATCAATGGCTCAACACCAAGGGGGAAATGAACAGGGTTGTCCCCAATCCAGGGAAGTCTTAAGACTCCCAGAAATCATAACATTCATACAGAAGTTGTTCCTATACAAAACTTAAAGCTATCATAAAGAAATAGTTAAAAAAAATTTAAATGTAGAATGCCTACACCAAAAGGATGAAAATAGTTGTGACATAACTATCTGCCAGCCTCCCAAATTACCAGCTGCCTAGAGAGGGCGGCTCAAGGGTCAGATTCAACTTCCATTGGTATTATTTACGTTTATTGCAGAATATTGGACTTTGTAAATATTTAAGGCTTTTGGCAGATTTGATCAGATTTTATCCTTTAAATGAATTGATCAGAAGTCAAATAAGATAATTTATAGAAAAATATTGCAAATGAAACATCCCTGTAGAGATACACAGGATACTGCTAAGGTGGTAATGGTGTTAGTGATGGTGATAAGGGAGGCAGCAGAAAGAGTAGATAGTAATAAATTAGTGTGGTGGTAGTCACAAAAGCTCCCATTTAAGAATTGCACCCAAATAATGTTTGATCCAAAATCTTGTGCCCATGTGACTTTCACAGTACACTCAACCTCTGTGCTGTGCCAGACATGGAAACCTGACCACCAGTTAGGTCTACCCACCCACCATTTACCCAACCGAGGGGAAAGGGACCACAAAGTTAATAGGGGAGGGTGCTATGCTGCACAGAACAGCTCTCATTTCTTACCCAGTGCTTCATTCTCCTGGACCTCAAATACAGTCACTGGAGATGGGCATGCCGGTGGGTTGTCATTGATATCTTTAACTTTCACTTGAATATTCAGTGGACGCCAAAGTGGTTTTCCATACTCATCCTTTGCAAATGCCAAAAAATTGTACTACAACAGAAGGTCAGAATTAAGACAAGACTCCTTCACTGTTTCCTCTAAAAGGCAGAGAAAATAACCATTTCAGTTCTATTTCATTGACCCTCTGCTGATTTTCAGTTTATGTAGAACTAGGAAATGAGAAAAATTTAAATGGGTCAGGTGTGTGCAGAAATGATCAAATTATCATGTCTTTGACAGCCAATAAAATGCCCAGGACACAGATTATTAATTTTTTTAAAGCAAAATTGATTTTGCTTTCAACTGTAAGCAGATGTGGGACCCTATCTTGTCATCTGTGAAACTCTTCCCATTTTACTCACTGAATCCTTTTTTTCTCGGTCCAAGGGTCGAGTCACATAAATGTCTCCTTCCTGGTCAATTGAGAATGGAAATTCTACCAGGTTGTCTTTGTTGCTTAAGGAATACTGTGCACCTTCCTCATTCCACCGCACCTGCAGGGCCCAAAGAGAATTGTGAGGAAGGATACTCTCAGACTAAGTGAACTTGAAAGGAAACGAGCAATTTTCTGGTTCTCGATTTGAAATTTCTGACAGCTTCATCAGTAGTTTCTTATAACAATTGATTTACCATGTTTTTTTTTCATTTTCAACCTAAAATAAGAACTTAGTTATGTTGCATAAGGAGGGATCTAGGGAGACAATCAATGATGTAGCATACTCTTTATCCTCCTGAGTATCCAAATAATACTTATGCAACCATTTAATTCTGGAAAATTCACAATCTAAGCATTTATATTGCTTGTAGGGGCAAAATATAGAAGAATCAAGAGACTGGAGTGTGGGCAATGTATGGGTAATTCTGGTTTAAGAACAAATGCATATCATATTGTTACTTTATATACATTTATGATTGTACAATAACTCCCTTAATAAGAATTTTAAAAAATAAAATAAAAACACCACAAAAAACATACTGATAACCTCTTTAAAAAAAGAAAAAAAGTTAAAAAGATGTGTTGCTCAGACTAAAAAAAAAGCAAGCCCAGAATTTTTCTTCTCTAAAGCAATTCTTTGTAAACCACTGAAGAGTTTGTGGGTTGTGGTGTTTCCTTTTAGAAGTTAGACTGTGGAGACCTATTTGTGAAACATCAATTTAAGAAAAATTTTCTAGCTAGTTGTTATCTGAGAATCACACCCACAATGTATATGATGAGCCTCTAAAACTCACCAATGAAGATACTTCAAGAGAAAATTTAACTCTCCCATTCAATTAGTTAAGTAAGACAAATGATATTTAAATAAAGATACATTCCTCCCCTAAATATTTAGTCTTCAGGATAAGAGTAACTGCCCACTCCTGGAGTAGTTCTGCAAATCACCTAACAAAAAATAGACTCCATACAATACCTAAATTATGGAAAAAACCCAGATGCCCCTCGCTGGATGAATGGATCAAAAAACTTTATTTATATATATGTATGATGTTTTATATATATATATTATATATGTATACAAACATACACATGCGTGCGC
This sequence comes from Aplodontia rufa, assembly GCA_004027875.1. NCBI lineage: Eukaryota > Metazoa > Chordata > Mammalia > Rodentia > Aplodontiidae > Aplodontia > Aplodontia rufa. The sequence continues at coordinate 25,216 of PVKS010006656.1, forward strand.
ACACACACACCATGGAGTTCTACTCCGCAATTAGAAAAAATGAAATCCAAGCCTTTGAAGGTAAATGGATGGCAATGGAAGAAATCATGTTGAGCAAAGTTAGCCAAACCCAGAGAGTCAAGGGTCGAATGTTTTCACTGAGCTAAACCCAGGCTTGTGTGAAAGGTAGTCAACTTCACGTATAAGATCCAGCAAAGGCGAATTAACACATAATCTAGGGCAGTCATAGATATGTAGCAGGGGAGGTGGGAGGGGACAGATGGGAGAGAGGAGAGGGAGGAAGAATAGGAGGGATCTAGGGGGTGATTCTGATTTAAGAATATATGTATATCATATTGTTACTTTATATGCATTTTTGATTGTACAACTAAAGTTATTTTATTTCCGTGCTTTTATTTTTTATATATATTTTATTAGTGTAATATAGTTTTTCATAATGTTGGGATTAGTTATCACATATTCCTAGATGCACACAAATCAGCAATACAATTTGTTCAATATCCCCCAGCCCCCCTCTACCTCCCTCCTCCCATCCCCCAATCCCTTGCCTTTCTTCTGGGTCCTATACTGTTCCTAAAAAGCCCAAATACAGTGACATAATTCTTATACCTATGAAGAACATTTTATATATATAGCTATAGTATATACAATGACATCTATAACTGCTTGGAATGTACCTTGCTTTATCTCAGTTCCAACATTTCCCCTTCTCCTCCCTTCCTATCATCCCTTGTTCTTCAAAATATTTGACAATGGGATTAAAGATTTACGTTTTTATGCAGGTATGCAGCATAGCTTGCTCAAATATCTTATGAAGTATCTTGCAACTGTATCTCATAAATATTAGCATTTTGCATTTTTGTTCTATGGATCTAACACATGAGTTTGTCTACTTTACTCCTGAGCCTGAGTTTAGGTCCAGCCTCCACAAATGAGGGAAACCATTCTGCCCTTGGCTCTCTGGGTTTGGCTAACTTCGCTCAGCATGCTTTCTTCCATTGCCATTCATTTATCTTCAATAGCTGCAATATCATTGTTTCTAATAGCTGAGTAGAACTCCATAAAACTAAATTTCTTTCTTTTTTTTTCCCCCAGGGCTGAGGACCGAACTCTGGGCCTTGCATGTGCTAGGCAAGCTCTTTGCCACTAAGCTAAATCCTCAATTAAATTTGTTAATTAAAAAAAAACAGACTCCATAGTGAGACCCATCTACTTACTTTATAGACAGCCTCACTTCTGATATTCTGCTACTATTCCCAATAATATTTATCAAGAATTTACTACATACCATGCACACTTCCAAATACTTCTATGTATTATCTCATTTAATCTTCAAACAGCCCTATGAAAGAGTTTACTGTTATCCCTATTTTATAGATGAGGAAATTAGTGTACAAATATTTAAATGGTTTGCCCAAGGTCTTGGTATCATTTGAAATTTGCACATGAAACTTCTCTCACAGACAGACCAGCTTGAAAACTTATTAAGGAAACATGTTTATCTCTTGCTAATTATTTGAGCCCCATGCAATGTCTACAAAGACTCTGTTCCTGGCTCTAAAGCCATTTCCCTTTATGTCCTAGAAGTTCATCCGGCACTTTTTTCTTGAGCTGTGCCTCTCTATTCTTCATGGCTTCAGAACACTCAAAGCGCTCCTCTAGGCCTGGTAATGGAGTGTGGGCCTCCAGAATTTCTTTTGAGAGCCCCAAGATCAAGTAAGTACCTGAGTTTTTTTAGCCTGTATGAATCCTTATGGGAGTAACGGAAATAATCAACAGGAAGACCTAAGCCCAGGCCCAAAATCTAAAACTCTTTTGGTAACAAGTGCGGGCATTATTTTCATTCTTTTCTTTTTTTTCCCCCTGAGGGAAACAATTGATAGAAGTTCCTTTAGGCCAGATTATAGATATGATGGGATGAGCCACCATATTTCAGGTTCTCTTAACAGCCTCATTAAAAAAAAAATCTAGGGAACTGCACATGAATACTTCTTCATAACATTCTTTTTACTCACTTTCATAGATAGTACCTCAGTGAATCTTCACAATAGCCCCAAGAGGTGTTATTATCCCTACTTTATTGATGAGAAATTGGGGCTCAGAAGAGTTTGACAACTTGTTCATGATTAGTCATTAAAGTCAAGGAACAAAAACTCGGTTTCAGTCATCTCCAAATCCAGGGTTCTCTCACTAGCCCACAGCTTTCATGCCATGGAACCTCCTGGGCTTCCAGGAAAGATCAGATGTTGGTCAGGTCCAGACTGAATTTCCAGGGACTGCAGCAGGAGGGTTCTGGAGCAAGCACACCCTCCATGGAGATAGAAAAGAGAACCATCTGAACGGAAGGGAGAAGCACACACAGGAGACGGAACAACGAGTCTGCTAGGAGCATGGTAGAATATCTACCAAAAAATATATCATGAAGGCGAATTCTCTGAATATCATAAAAAACCTCCCTCCCTTACGGAAGCTGCTTCTGAGACACTCCACATTTTAGGTTTCACCTGGTTAAGGGCTAAGGAATCTCTGCATTTCAGCCTGAGCTCTGGGAGAGTGAGAGCCTGCGTGGAGACCCTTAACTCCTTGCCTTTGTCCCCCTTCCCTGGGGAGTTATCAATGGAGAGGCTGTCTTGCAGATACGGGTGCTCCTTGTCTTCGTACTCTCCACATGTAATCAGTTATAACCTCCTGAAGGTATAAATTGCTAAGTTTTCTGCTCCATGTCATCCAGGAGAGCAGTGTTATGCCTCTGGTCCATGCTGCAGCACTTATCAAATCTGTTTTCCTGAACACTTCTCCACCGTCTCAGCCTCCTTTATCCCATTTCAGGGGAACAGTTCTCTGCTATGACCCTGACCCTTTGCCAGTCCTGTCTGTGTCCCTCATCTTCTAACGGGATGCATATATTTGGTCAAGACTTTCCCAAAGATTAAACACCAGTTTTCTAAAAATGTTTGCAATCCCAAATTCAAACCATGAACGTGTATGTGATGTGTGCACCACGTATACACCACTCCAAGACAGCCAAATCCTACACTACTGACAGGGTATGACAAATATTTCTAGTGTCTTTTTTTAAGATGAAAATTTGAACTCTGAAAGTTCAACTTTATATCTAAATCCAAGTTTTCTGCTCATGATGATAAACTCCAGTGACCTAGACCAGAGACTATTTAATTTGCTTTATGTGATGCCAAACAGAATCCAATTGTATCAGGGAAGACCATGGAGATAGGTAGATCTCTATGAAGCAAGGATATTTATTTGGGAGACTCTCAACATCACTTGGGCAGTACCTGAGTGATTTTGATGGGGTGAGGATCAGTTGAGTTTTCTACAACCTCCACAGGTTCTGGGTCTTTCCAAATATTCTCTTTTACCATAATGTCTACAGATGTAGTATCACTGAAGGAATTCTCAGTCTGACCTCCCATGTCCTTCACTGAGACCACCAGGTTATAGGAAGGATTCTTAACAGGATCCAGTTCCTGAGATCCTACAGGAAGTAGGGGAGAAGAGAAAAGGAAATGTCTCCAAAGGTGACAGACCCAAGTCCCTTTGTCTGACTCAGTCTTGCGGGAGCATCCCTCAACTTACCTTGTTGGGTAAGAGATATTCCCCCTGTTTTGTTGTTGATCTGAAAGTACATGACATTGTTGATCTTGGGAAGCTGAATGACAATTTCATAAAAAAGCTGACCATTGGGAGTGGCTGGGTCATCCAAGTCTGTAGCATTGACATACATGAAGGGCTTTCCTGTTTAACAAAACATACCCAGAAAAGAAAACCGATAACTGAAAACCAAACCAACTATAGCTATTTTTACCTTCTAAGAAGCAGGATGGGGGAAAGGTTCCATGAGTCATATAAATGGGGAAATGAATTTTTATTCTACTCTCTTTTCCCCTAGGAGAGGTTTCTCAAAGTGTGGGTTAAGGAATTCTGGGGGTCCTGAGTCTACTTCAGCAATTCTGTGGCATTAAAAATCATGCATATGGGGGCTGGAGCAGTGACTCTGCAGTAGAGCACATGCCTGGCATGCATGAGGACCCAGGTTCAAACCCCAGCACCACATATGCAACGATGTGTTGGAAAAACAAAAACCAGATGAAAATCTGAAAAAAAAGCATACATATGTAAAAATCCATTCAAAGTACAAAGTAATTTAATAGATTTTAATGTAAATGAATACAGAGTGCAAAATAGTTTATCAAAGATTAGTTGCAATGAAGAATTTGATAAACTATCAGGGCTGGAGCTCAGCAGTTAGAGCACTTGCCTGGCATGCGTAAGGACCCAGGTTCAAACCCCAGCACATACGCAAGTATGTGTCGGAGAAACAAACGCAGATGAAACAAAGAAATTGATTCTCTCTCAAAAAGAAAAAAAAAACTATCACTTCAAGTTTTGCTACCACAAAGAATGTCCAATTACCTGAAAATATTGAAATATTGATCTCTTTCCCAGCTACATATCTATGTAAGACTCATTTTTCTTCATGTAATGCATCAACCCAAGGAGCAGATGACAACAACAAATGTAGAAACAGCCATGACTATCCAATTTTTTTTTAAGAGAGAGAGACAGTAAAAGAATTAACTTTTTTTTTTAATCTGGTTTCTGTTTTTCCTCCTCTTAATTGTGAAGCCCGCAAAAAATTTCAATATAGGAGTCCTGGAACCAAAATCTTTGAGAACCACTTCTCTTGAAGACTGTTGAAAAGAAAAAAGTTAAGGCGTGAGGGATTCTGAATGGCAGTCTATGTGGGAGTCTTGGGTGTATCTCAGAGACAAAGGACAGGGACTGTGAACTGCTTCATGTCAGAAGGTGGAACTTTGCTTCTGAAATTATTAGTTGTTGGCACTGTAGACTGAGAAAGGGAGCCCTGCTGGTGAGTGGACGGATGTGGCCAGGAATCTCTCTGGGAACTCGTGTTTGTCTTGGACCCTCATTTGATGCCAGGCTCCTTCACAGGTGCCTGCTGCACACAATGCCGCCTCCAAGAAGGGCTTTTATGGAAATGAAGGATAGAGGGTCAATGGAGCAGAGGGAAAAGATAAATCATAGCTGGTACAGGGATGTAAGAGAAGAAAAAGAACCAGGAACCGGCAGAGACTACGTTAATGTAGGTTCCTGCAAACATGGGAGAGTGGGCTCACCTCTCCAGATCGTTCCAGGGGTTCTAGAACTCTAAAGTGTTTTAAAGTTCAACATAGAACAGTGTTTTTGCCCCCTCCCACAGGACATTTGACAACATATGGAGACATTTTTTATTGTCACAGCTTGGGGGTGGTTACTGGCATCTAGTGGACAGAGGTGAGAGATATTCCTAACATCCTAGAATGCACAGGACAGCCCCTATCCAAAACAAAAACGAAACCAAAACAGGTCCAAAATGCCAATAGTGCCAAGGACAGACGAGAAACCCTGGTCTAGAGCAATAGAATAAATAACTCCCAGATGATCACTGTGCAATTTAAATAAGACAGGAGTGTTTAATGAGCACTGGCTACAGCTATTAGCTCCCCCTCTACCCAACACCTTTCCACCTTTCCACACTCATCTCTCGGCTCCTGCCTATTACCTGAGCGAGAGTTCTGTCTTACTGAGCCTTCGTACTTTGACTGGAGAAACGTGGGTCGATTGTCATTGATGTCCTTGACTTCTATGGTGATGGGAACTGGACCCTCCACTGTAGCTCCCTGAGCATCCAAGGCTGCAAGCTGATATCGAGGGAAAGGAAATCACCTTCGTGAGACATCACACCACATGCCCTCCCCCCCCCAAAAAAAAAAATCACTTGAAGGAAATTACACTGGCCTGGTAATAACAGGAGAAGAACAACCTACGAAAGCCCACCTTGGGAGCTGCTAAAATAGGGGTCCAATCAGTTAAGCCTGGCTAATAATGGAAGGAGCCTTCCAGCATGGAGTGCTCTGGGCGCTGGGTGTGCTCCTGTTCTCAAGGCTGGAGGTGGTAAAATGAGAAAAGTTTGACCCTGGAACCTATGAAGTGCCAAGTCCTCTTGCAAAGCTGTCATGGTGGCCTGCAGAGTAGAGCCCTCTGCAGAAGGTGCCAGAGGAGGCTCTTGCTTGCTCTTTTTCAGTTAGCTCTCTGTCCTATGTATTCATATATCCACCATGAAAACTGTGGGGGAAAGAGAGATAAGGGTCTTTTTAGAACCTGGTTTTGCTCTGCTTTCTCCAGGGCCAAAGCAGCTCATCCCAGCGTGAACGCTGACTACGTGCGAGTCTAGGGCCCACACCACAGCTGCAGGAAGACACCAGTGAAGCATCACGAGCCATCGGCTTGGATTTGACCCGGTGCCTGAACGTGGCCTTAATAGGCTGTTCGAGGGTCTTAGCTATGGAAGTAAACTGGGTTACTCTGATCAAGAAGCCCAAGAAAGAGAGTATCTTTCCCATGCCCCTCTATGGTTGGTTTTTAAAAAGTCACGAGGTTCACAAAGCATGCCACTAACGTTAGGAGCTGTCGCGGAAGGCAGGGTGCCAGCGAGACTTCGGGATGAAGAGTGTGGCCGAGACTGGAGTTAGACCCCTTTGCCTGGTCTGGCTTACCTGGAGATGATGAACAGCTCTCGTTTCCCTGTCCAGTGTTTTAACATAATACAGAAGTCCATCTGGCTCTATCTTAAATATGTCATCCGTTTCCCCCGTCAGCTCAAAAGTCACAGCAGGAGGATTGGCCTTAAACTGGAAAACAGCAAAACACAGATTAGGTTGTGAGGAAAAATGATGTCATGGAATTTACAGAAATTCACCAATTTCAAGCTAACTTTTAGTTTGTATAATCACTAAAAATTTCTCAGCCCTCAACAGTCTAAAACTTTGCTTGTGCATTAATGATGGAACATTCCAAATACATTTTCCTTAGGAAACATACATTAATATAACTCAGTACATTGAAAAAAGCCATTAATGCTTTAAATTATAGCTGGAATTTAAGGAAATTTTTCTTGGAATGTCTGAACACCATGATATTAACATCTAAACATTTTTTAAGGTTGCTTTATTGCTAGAGTAAAAAGATGTCATTTAACATTTCTAAGTTGTGACAAAGATTAAGCAACATGTTAATATTAAGGGGAAAAATCCTTAAGTGGCTTCAACTTAGTACTATGCTGCACGATACTCTCTTAATCACTTTTTCCAAAGTTAAAAAAGAAAAGTACCAACCACTATTTATAAGAAAGCTATAGAACCTTTTAAGACCATAAAATAGAAAACTTACATAGAACTGAGAAAACATAAAAGTTATTTAGCCTCCTTAATTTCAGATATATTTTATTAATACATTTGAAAATAATTATGCCAGTGTTAGTAAGGCTATAAAGAAACACATTTTTGATGGAGATAAAATTCATATAATGCCCTTGGAATTCATATGAGGCATAAAATATTTGTAGCCTTTGAAAGTAAACTTCGTTGTTTTTAAAAATTCCTTAAAATAACCAGACTTTCCCCAGTTCCTTTGTTAACCTGAGTTTGATGGATCTATTATATATTTATTTAGCTTTTTCACATGAATTTCCTTGCTCTGACACTTAGCTGTGTGTGTGGTGCTGGGGTTTGAACCCGCGTTCTCATACATGCCAGACAAGTGCCGTAACCGCTGAGCCACTGCTCCAGCCCCAATTTCATTCTTTTTAATAGTTGAGTAGAACTCCATTGTTTCTTGATCCATTCATCTAGTGATGGACATCTGGGTTGATCCCATAATTTAGCTATTGTGGATTGTGCTGCCATAAACACTGATGCAGCTGTAGCTTTAGTATGCCAATTTTACATCTTCTGGGATTATGTGGTGGGGGAGGGAAGAGAGGGGTGATGAGGGTTAGAAAAACTGTATGATATACTTTGCATCCAAGAGAGATGCTGAATAGTTCCCATGCAGGCATGTGAAACTGGAAAAATCATTTAAAAATTTACACACACACACACACATACACACACACATATGTGCAAACTATATGGTTATAGTATAATAAGCAGTATTTATAATACTGGTAAGGTTAAAAACTCTAAATGGTAAAAAAAGATGAAATTATTATAACATATAGAACATCAGTCATTAAAAGGTTCATTATAAAGAGACATAAGAAACAATGACATAATGTAAAGTAACAAAAGAACACAAGAGCGGCTGGAGAGGTGGCACAGCCCTTGGAGTGCTTGCCTGGAATGCACGAGGACCTGGGTTTGAACCCCAGCACCACATACACAAGTAAGTGTCGGAAAAGCAAAGGCCAGATGAAGAAACAAATGGAATTCTCTTTCTCTCTCCCTCCCTCTCTCTCTCATTCTCTCCCTCTCTTTTAAAAAGAAAACAAAGAACATAAGAATAAATCCAGGCTGGATTGTAACAATACCAAAAATAGTCAAGTCAGTGGTCAAAAAGTGTAATTTTTTAAAAATACAATTTTGCTTGATATGCTAAGTGAGTAATACCATGGGTAAAGAGATGTTTGTACTTATCTTCCTATTGGTGTCATGTTTAATAGAAAAAAGTGTTGCCATTTGTGTTTTAAGAAAATGACTCAGACATCTGTGGGAGAGGTGGAACAAAGACTAGCACAGATCTGCTTCTGTGTGAAAGCAGTAGACACGCTGGCAAAAACTGTAAATGTCAACTGTTCAGAACCTCAGACATGAGCCAAACGCTTGCAAACTCCAAGGCACGCTTCAAACAAACTCAACCCTGCATACAAGCAAGAACCAAGCAGTATGGTGCTCTGCTTGCCTGATCCTGAAAACTGAAATGCCCTTGAACATCAATAGCTTCACAACTACAGTACCATGGGGCAGGCAGAAGGGGCTTGGGGCTTCCCAGAAACCCAGCAGAGAACTTGATTATCAGGCATCTCGGAAACACCTCCTCACAGGGCCAGACTCTATTTGACCTGAGTCAGAGCTCAGCTCCTCGGGAACACCTACTCACAGGGCCTGTCCTGTCTTTATTTGACCTGACTCAGAGCTTGCTCACTACAATTTTTCCCCTGGGGCATTTGTTGAGAAGAATCGTCAGCAATTATTTAACATTTCAGCTACCTGATGCAATATCAATTGAAGCAAGCAAGAAGCCAACTGAAACATTAAAAAAAGAAAAGAAAGAGGGGACAGAGAGAGAGAAGCAATTTTTATTTAGTTTTTCATGTAACTTTCATCCTTCGGACACTTCATTGTGTGTGTGGTGCTGGGGTTTGAACTCGCGTACTCACGCATGCCAGGCACATGCTGTAACCACCCCGCCACCGCTCCAGCCCCCAACTAAAACATTTTAAAAGGAAAAGCTGGGGAAAAAATATCCATAGTGAACTTTTAAAATCTCTGTTATATTCCCAGGACTCTAGAAGGTCAAATTCATGAGCAGGGCTATGAACATGTCCAGAAAAGGCCTGAGAAGGCCCTCATCCCCTCCCTCTGGCTGACTTTGAGGCTCTGTACAACAGGAAGTAAAGGGTAAGACCCAGCTGTAAATCGCCTGCCATGCTGTGCAAAGTGTGCCCAATATGCACACGGTAGCTCTGATGAAGATTAGGAGACTTATTGGTTCAAGGCACCTAAGGTAATCTCTCTGTGGTCATTAACTGAACACTATGCTAACTGAGCAGAGACTTCAATGACCACACATAACAAAGAATACAGACTTCACAGAATTTGTTTATGAAAGTCATTAAAAAGCAATAACAAGCTCTATAAAAAGGGAGGGATATGATTTCTAGAGTTGCTATATTTTACTGTTTAAAATGTGTGGCTCGGCAGTTACGGCGCTTGCCCGGCACACACACACTAAAAAGATTTTAAGACAAAAATGACATTCTAGGGGGATGCATTGGGGAGTCAAATTACATTGTTCATTGTGTGCATGTACTAATACTTAACAACAAACACCCCCCCATCATGTACAACTATAATACACCAATAAAACATGAGGGGAACAAATGACATTCTACAATGATACAGGGTCAACATACCAGAAAACCCAATTGCAAAATAAAATATAAAACTACAGTTCAAAGTAGTGTGGTATTTAAAATAGATCAAGAAAAAATGGTAATCTAGAAACAGTCCTTTACATTTGTGGTAAATTGATATTTAATGAGGGTTAAAAGATAATCAATGGAGAAATACTGTTTCAACAAATGGTGCTAGAAAAATTGGGTATTACCATGCAAAAGAATGAAATTGGACCCCTACCTCACACTATGTACAAAAACTAAGTCAAAAGGCATCAAAGACTTAAATATAAAAGCTGAAACTATGATACATTCTTCTCAGTGTTTAGGTATAAAATTGAATGAGGCAATCGTTTCTGAGATGTAATCTCAAAAGTACAAACAAAAGAAAAAAGTAAATGGGACTTTATCATAAACAGTTGAATTTCAAAGAACACTATCAAAAAAAATGAAAAAATAGGATTGGGGGTATGGATCAGAGGTAGAGGGCTTGCCTAGCATGCCCAAGAATTTGAGTTTGATCCCAGCAATGTAAAAAAGGAGAGAAGGAAGGGAAGAAAAAAAGTACAAAATGTCAAAGAAGATTTGCAACACATATCTGGCAGTGGAGGACTTGTATGCAGAATGTCAAAGTACACCAAGAACTTCACAACAGAATGACAAAATGATACAATAGGCAAATGATCTGAATAGACATTTCACTAAAGAAGATATGCAGAGAACCAATCAGCATACTAAAAGGTACTCAACACCATTAGTCATTAGGGAAATACAATCCAAAACTTAAAACAATATAACTTCGCCAACACTTGGACAAAACAATATCACTTCGCCAACACTTGGACAACTCTAATAAAAAGATAAAGCAAATGCTAAGATATGTAGAAACTGCATCTTTCATACAACGCAGGTTGGAACATAAATGATTCAGTTTCTTGACAGAACAGTTTTCTAGTTCCTCAAAAACTGAAACAGAATTAATTGTGCCCCAGCAATTTCACTACAGAGTATGTGTGTGACCCCAAGAGAATAGAAAACATGTCCTCTCAAGAAGCTGTGCCAGAACGAATGTCCGTAGGAAGCTTGTTCATCACAGCTGTAAGTGGAAACATCCCAGATGTCCATCAATTAATACATAAATATATAAAATGCGGAATATCCATGAAATAGGTCATTATGCAAAGAAAGGAATTTCTGATACAGGATACAACTTAAATGAGCATTGAACACACACACGGCCAAGAGAGCAAGAAGAAGGCAGAAACGGAGCGGCCTAAGGAATGATTTTTTACTGACTGGCATCCTTAACCACTCTGTAATGATCCTATCAAAGCATGTAAGTTGGAGACTGTATCTACGTACAGCCCTGGTCCATTCCCTGGACAGTGAGCCTGTTCTCACAGGACACCTACTTTCTTCTTCCATTAAGTCTTTTCATAACAAGGTCACCGAAGTCATCAGATTCTCTGGACCACAAATGTTTGTATGATGATTTGTATGATTTTTAGCTTGTATGATTATTTTTAAAACCATGCTAATATTTCATAATAACTTCTGGCTTTTCTAGAAAAATTATGAAGTTAGTACCCGAATCCTAACTTGCAAGCCTTGTGTGGAGCTGACCCGAGCCTACCTCCTTTGGGAGCACTCTCAGCTAACCACAGTTTCCACTACTCCTTGTGTACTGAAGACAAGTGTCAGAAACTAATTGCACATGTTCAGCGGGGGGAGGGGTTTCTCCCCCTCATGTTTTGTTACTGTTGATTTGTTTGCTCTCATTTTTCACATCTCTGACCAGCTTCATCTAGCATTTGGCTGACCCCAATAGGCAGCTGAGATAACTCATGAAGGATGGGTGTTCATGTCACTTTCAGGCCTTTGATTAAGACTCTCCAGCCTACATCTCCAGACCCCCTGGGTCCCTTTTCCACACATCTTTTGCTCTTCTCCCTCCATCTCCCTAACTCCTCCTCCTCCTTTCTCTCACACACGACTACATCACTAAACACGCAATCAAGCAAGCCAGAAGCCTAAGTTCTCCTGAACCCCATCCCTGCACCTCCTGCACCCATTCAGTAACCAATTCCAGTAGATATGACTTCCTTCACAGAACTCCTATCTTCCTCCCTTCCAGTATTCCTCTCACTCCATTTAAGCTGCTACAATGACATCTTAGAGTGGGCAACTTAAATACAATAAAAATTAATTGCCCACAGTTCTGGAGGCTGGGAATTACAAGGTCAAGTCACCAGCAGCTTTGTGCCAACAGGGCTGTTCCTTACCGCTGGCACCGTCTATGAGTCCTTGTATGTCAGAAGGGGCACACAGGATTCCTCGAGCCTCTTTTATAGGGCACTAATCATATTCATGACAGCTCTGCACTCACAACCTAATTACCTTCCAAAGGCCCCATATCTTAATACTACTGCAGGGTCTGGGGGTAGGTTTCAACTATGAACTTGAGGTGACACGCATTCAAATTGCAGCACCCCCTTTTCCCTTAATTAAACCCCATCACTTCTCGCTGGACCATTGTGCACAGCCCCCTAAGGGCCTCCCACTTCTAGGCTCACTCCCTTCAACCTGTTCACTGTGGTCACAGTTAAGCTTGCACCAGCACCAATCCATTTATCGTGCGCAGCATTGAGACCTTTCAGTGACAGCCAGCAGCCCACGGACAGAGGTCAGTCCAGGCGTGAGGAGCTCAGCAGGTGTGCACACCCGACACGCCCGCCTCTCAGCCTTTGGCCCAGCGCACCTGTCATACACCATTTTCTTGCTCAATGCACCTCTGTGCTTTTTCCCTGCTGCGCTCGGTGCCTGCCTCCTATTCATGAGCACCTGCTCTTCTTTCAACACTCAGTTCAGGGCTCGAGAAAAACCTCACCTGTTGCCCACCACCATCCTCATTTAAAACTTACATTTTGCTTTTATTACCAAAAATAAATAAGAATTTGAGGTGAAACATGTTAATTAGCTCTATTTAGCCATACCAGAATGCATACACATGTATTTCAATAACCATGCTGTATATGGTAAATAAGTACAATTGTCAGTTTAAAAAATAAAAATCAGTCCCTCTTTCTTCATCAGCCCCTTGACCACCCACTGGCCTCCCATGGGAATCTCTGCCGCGTGCACTTACTTGCTTGTTAGTTTTCACCTTCCAACGGCTGAGCTCACTGGGCGAGGGCTAGCATTGGTTTCCCTAGCGCCCAGCACAGTGCCTGGTACCCAGTGGGTACTCCATTGGTAATTAACAAAAGAAAGAATGTGTGCCTAGCTCGCAGTTCTTACTGGCTTATGAAACATCATATTCAAACGAATAAAAAAATATCAGAACAGATGACCAAATGCTCCCTGGCAGGGCAGAGAAAGCAAGTAAATGAGGAACGTAATTCCTGAGTGAGACCCTTCAAGAGACTCCTAACCAGTTCCCCAGGTCCTATTTGTAGCCAGAGGGGTCTTCTGCGACTACAGCCTTTTTCTGAATGCACATTCCTTTTGGGGAAAGCCCCAGCATCTCTGGAGGCAGAGCCTTCCTGTCTCTGAAGCCTTCTCCCCAACCCTCTTCTCCCAGCTTTCTCCCCGCAAGTCACTTGGCAGAACGCTTGGCTTCCTGCCCTGCCTCTCCATCAGAGGGAAACTGTCCCTGCTGCGTTTGTGCTGATCACCTTCCCGCCCTTGGTCAGGTTGATTCCTGCCTGCCTCCAGCACTCAAGGGATTCTTCATTTGCTCAGTGCCCTACTTCCCCATCTGGGAGGTCAAGACTCCATAGAAAACCTGCACAGAACAGTTAACAGGCGTGTGCACCCAGTCAGCTCAGACTCAGGGTCCCTCTGACTCCAAATGAGAGAAGTGGGGGATAAAACAGCTTCCAGCCTCCACTCTGAACAGGAACCATGATTAATGGAAAGCACCAAGTTTAGAAGGTCCTTCAGCAACCCTCTGTTGCTTCTCTGATGCATGGAGTGGGGAGGGGTCGTGAGCCCTCACCCTTACCCCAACCCCACGGCTCATCAAATCACCTCCAACCACTCTAAGGCCAAACAGCCACCTGAGAGCATGTCCTAGAAAATTAGGAGATGTATTTCTGGTTCCCCATACAGAGTTATTTCAGTGCCCTTAATAGCTAAAGTCCCTCAATCCACCTGCAGGTCACCCCTCAGTCTGATGTTTTTCACAGTTACCTAACCAAATGATAGGACTACTTCCCAACCCACAGTGGAGGACCCAGACCTGGCCTCAGAAAAAGCAATAAAGAAAAGGCAGGCCCTACCTTCCAACGCTTTAAGCCTTGAGCTCACTGGGCAGATATCCATCCGTGGCCCTTTCCAGAGACCATGCCCCTCCCACTCCAGTAGAAGGGCTAACCCACAGATACCAAGCTCCCTGCAGCCAGGACAAGGTGCTTGCCCCAGAGATGATTGAAGAAGTCGGGTGCAATCATAGGGTACTGCAGCCACTGTTTAACACAGCTTCTGAAATCATCCTTGATGAGATTTGCCATAGCTCTATTTTATCTGTTGTACTTTAGAGAAGGGAGAAAACTCCACCTGGATAGCGTAAGAAACCCAGACGACAGAGGCCAAGGGAAGACTTTACCTGGAATACGATCTGGGTCGGCTCTTGACCTTCAAAAATAGAAAATGTCATGGGCTTCAGGGGTCCACTAAACTTCCCTTCTTGGGCATATCCAGTTGTCTGTTAACAAAGAAAGAGAAAATTAGCATCTATGATGAAAATACATGTGTCACTCACGGACTTCATTAGGGATTCCGCAGAAAGTATATTAAACATGGGATTCTAGCAGAGGAAAATGCTGTGAAATCTGGTCAAAACAGACATGAAACAATCTGATAGTTGTTACGGGTCCACGTGTCAAAGTGGGGCTCTGTCCTAAGTACATTCAAGTTTGCTTTGAGTTTTGCACTTGCTTTTCCATTCGCCACCTGAGCAGTTGCCCGGTAGGAAGAGCATCAACTCCCCTTGCTACAGACGAGGCTTAGAGAAGGTGAGCCCCGAGTGGGGGCCGCACACTCACTCTCATATGACCGAAAGCACCAGGCCCCATGCAATGCTACCATGCTTTTTAAACTCTGTAGTTTTAGGCCCGCTTTTTTCTTTTCTCTTTTTTGGTACTGGGGATTTTTTTTTTGGTACCCAGGAACACTTAACCCACTGAGCCACATTCCCAGTCTTTTTTTCTTGAGACAGAACTTTGCTAAGTTCCTTAGGGCCTTGCTAAGTTGCTGAGGCTAGCTTTGAACTTTGAATCCTCCTGTTGCAGCTTCCCTAGTCATTGGGATTACAGGTGTGCACCACTATACCCAGACCCTATACCAGCTTCTTAAAACACCTCCCTCCACTCCTACTGTTTTATGAGGACATTCATGGCCAATTCCCAGCACTCTGGAGTTTATAGTCACCTTAAGGACATCAATCTAGAAGGGAAGAAAATGATATGTAGATGTGTTAAGCACAATGCTTGCTTGGCCCACAGTTAATTTTAGTTGAATTTGAACCTGAAATTGTACTGAAACTTTAAGAAAAGCTTACTAATTTAACATTGGATTGTCCCTTATATTCATTGAGAAAAAATAATAAAATCACAAAATATTTACTTCACGCAGTGACCCCACAACAGTTCTCAAGTCCAAACACCTTAAGCCTGAGGCCATGCAGCCTCTGCAGTCACCCAAATACAGGGTGGACAGCAGAAAAAGCAGCTGTGACCATATGAGTTAGTACATGTGGGGCTCTGTCCTACGTATATTTAATCCTAGTGACAACCCTAACAGAGTAAATCATTAGCAGTAGCCCTGTTCTCACAGGTGATAAGCCTAAAAGGCAGAGAAGTAATTTGCCCAGTTCGTGGCTGGAAGCAAAATTCAAACCTGTAACTCTGGGACAGACCCTCTCAGCCACTTTTCAGCACTGCCCAGAGGACACAAAGCCATCAAGATGATTTTGATGGAAAGCCAGCTGCAATGGCAATGCGCAAGAGGGTGTGACTCCCACCCCGGAGAATGGGGACACCCAGGGGCAGCCCTTCCATCCATGTCACCCTCACCAGGACAGCACACCCGAAGGGAGATACCAGGCAGAGTGGAACAGGTGTGTGAAGGAAGGGACACTAGACACACACCCATTTTGGGTTCATGAAACAGGAGGAAAAGCCTGCGTCTTGTATTCCTGATGGAGGAGGACATATGTGGCTGGCATTGCCTTTCCCTGTGGTTCTTGCTGAGACAATGAACTTCATGTCTGCAACCACAGCAGCCACCAAGAACCCTGAGGGCACAAACCAGATCAAAAGATAGGGAGCAAAGAGGAAGAAGCCCAAGTCTCTGATAACATCATGGAACTGCCATTCCTGCCACTTGCCCTAGATTGACCACTTCAGGCTTCTTAGTATCTGAGGGAAATCAACCCCTATTAATGCAAGAGGTTCTAAAAATCAAACTTCCCGTTTTTTGTAGCTCAAGCATTCTAAGTAACTTTACAGACTTCTAGCCATCTCCTCATTTGTAAGTTTTCTTCCTTTAGGAGCTCCTCCTTCCTTCCACTGCTTTCTACATCTTGCCCAGTACCAATAACTGTTCTGGAAGGCGGAGCACAAGATCTGGGTACTGATGTCCAGGTGCCACCCCGATCACTCCAGGATGCGGCCAGTGCTTGCTGCGGAACTACTGCTCAACAGCAGCCACCTCTATCAACTTTGTGTTCACCCCAGCCAGCAGCCAGCTGCTCATACCTCAGCAACAAGGCTCTGCTTCACCATGGAGATGAGCTGGCTCACCCACAGGAAAAGGAGGGCCAACTCACAGTCCTAGGGTTCAAAGTTGCATCCTTGTATCGGGGCAACAAATCTTTCTTCCTGCCTATTAATATGGCTATTGGGGCTATAAAGATTTCAAAACACATGTTCCCACTATGAGTCATTGAGCCACACCAGGAGAAATGGGAAGGATGGTATGGTGGAAAATGGTAAAAGGACACCTTCATCTAGCAAGAAAAATGCATAGCCCCTTCTCGGACAAGCAGCAAATGAGTCCACTGAGAGCCAAGTGCTGCATTAGAATATTCCTTCCAGAATCTCATTATTGCTTCCTAATACAAGTCCATAGTCATGTATTTATTTCTACCATTTCTGGCACTGTGCTAGGTGCCGAGTTTGCTGCAGAAATGACTAAACCATCCCTTTGTGGAGGTTAGGGTCCATATGGATGTAGACATTGAACATTCAAAATGCAATAGTGATACCAGTAGCTACTATTTACTGAGTGCTTGGACTGTGCAAGCAGCTGACCCAAAAGCTTTATAAATGCTTTTTATTTAGGTGCAACAGTAACCCACAAGGAAAGTACCCATTTTAAAGGGCAGAAAACTAGGTCCAAATCCTACATAATTCACTCGAGTTTCTATCAGTGTAAGTGGTAACAATAAGTTTGGACCCAGGTTTGACTTCACCGCCACCCTAAGGTCATGTAGATAAGTCAAAGTCTTTTGAGAGAGTAGGAAGGCTAGTGAGGTCCAATGGGGATGTTTGTCCCAGCACTTACACAATCCTGGGGACTAGCCCTGAGCACCTAGGCTGTGAGGACAAAGTTTGAGCTGCAGTGTTTTCCCCCCACCAGGAGGAAGTTCAGATGGTTGGGAAAGTTTGACTATTTCCCTCAGATGTCGAACTATATGGGCTCTAGGGAAGTTTATGGGACTTAAGAGCTGATATATTACAAAGTAAAAGGAAGTCTAGAAGAGAAAGGAGAGGGGAGAGAAGATGGGAGAGAAAAGGGGGAGGGTACAGGGGGTGGCCAGAATCATGAACCAAAATCCATTTCCATACATGAACGAGTTTGTCAGGATAAACCTATTATGTGTAACTATAAAACTCTAATAATTAAAAATAAAAAGGTTTATTATTTTGGAATCCTGGAAAAAAGGAAGCCATATTTTAGATGTGTATATCTAAAAGATTCTTTCTAAGGAAAAAGCAGATATGTCCCTATAATCTTGTGTCATAATACAACACAAATTTTGGCAACCTTTGTGAACCTCAGGAGCTTCACTGATACAACAAGGATGGCACCCCACTATCTACCAAGGACAAGACCTGGGTCTCCAGCACCCATTCTGCTCCAAGCTCTCAAAGTTGATCCGTCCATATGATTAGCTCAACAAGGGAAAGACAATTGAACCAGAAAACTCAAACTTTTGATAGAAAAGAAAAATACAGAGAAGAGTTGAAAAACGAGGGAATTATTTTCTTGATGTCTTGGTGGTGAGTTTTCATGGTCAAAGAGAAAAAAAAAGTCATGATTAAGGAACAAAGACTTGTTATTGTTTAGATTAGGTATCCCCCAAAAGTTCATGTGTGAGACAATGCAAGAAGATTTAGAGGTGGAATGATTGGGTTATGAGAGTTTTAACTCAATCGGTAAATGAATCTCCTATAAGAATTAGCTGAGTGGTAACTGAAGGTAGATAGGGTGTGGCTGGAGGAGGTGGGTCCCTGGAGGGGTGCCTTTGGGATAAATATTTTGTATCTGACAAGTAAAATAAGTTCATGTGTCCATCTGTCCATCTGTCCCTGTCTGTCCATTAATCTGTCATGTCATGTCTGTCTCTGTGTGTCTGTCTCCTGACCACCATGTCCTGAACCACTTCCCTCAACCACTCCCTTCCACCATGATGTTCTGCCTCACCTCAAGTCCCAAGGAATGCAGCTGCTTCCTACAGACTGAGACTTCCAAAACCAAGAGCCCCCAAATAAACTTTTCCTCCTCTATGTTGTTCTTGTCAGGTCTTTTAGTCACAGCAGAGAAAAAGCTGAATAAAACAAGACTTATATATATGTCAGTATAATTTCTTTCCCAGTTCCCTAAACTATATATCCATATGCAAAGGACGGATTTGTCTTAGACTTTGCTGGTATTGGCATTCAAGAGCTGAGGAAAAAGTGCCTCCTTTGGATAAAGGACAGATGAGTGGTAACCACTTCACTGGAAATGTCCCATCAGAACACTGTGTCCATTCCATAACAATCTGACTTTGATAGGTTACCTTTTTAAAAAGTGATAATAACCATTCTTTCCCTAGTATGGGGTAGAAGGATGATAGAAAATATTCCAGTAAATAAGTAGAGAAAAACAAACACCCTCTTCTCTTACCAAATAAAGTGTAAGAAGACATAGGGAGTAAAGGAGAGCTGGAGTCATCTTGCTGTTCTTCAAACTCCTGTGAATAAACCACAGATAAATGTGATCAGCTGCCAGTCTTTCAAAACCAGGTATTTCCAAACCAGTAAGAATCACTGGATGCTATCCAGTTCCAATCCAGTAAAATAGTACCCCTACAGGCCATCCCTCCTTTGTGCTGAACAGCCTCGTCTTCCAGAAGCCTTGCGATCCACCATCCATAGCAACTAGTAAGTCAACGTTCCCAAAGGTGCTCTCTGCAATTTCATTTAATTGCTTCACTCTACTACAACTTTAAGAGTTCAACTTTTGGGGTTATATTGTTTTGTTCTGTTTGTTTTTAAACATAGTTTTCACTCATTACATGGGTGGGGAAGACACATTTTAGTAAATGCCAGGATAACTAGGCGAAAAAAATTAAGTCTTTCTTATCCAAAGCTACAAAATACAGGAGATTCTTCAAGTAGAAAAAACCTAATAATGTTCACTATCCTTCAAAGACCTCACCCAGCCATCTCTTTAGTCTTCTAAATTTAGTAATTACCCATGCAATAACTTAAATAAAAAAATGTACTACTTATTATTCCAAAAGAGATCAAATTAGAATCCAAACTCTGTTGTCTTCTTGTTCACATAATTGCCTTTTCTCCTTGGGTCTTCTTCTTACATGAAAATTTTAACTTTCACCCAGAGACATGTCATGATTAACCAACTTTAGGATGTAACATAATAGGGCTAGAGCAGCGGTTCGGTGGTCACAGCGTTTGCCCAGCATGTGCAAGTACACAGGTTCAAACCCTGGCACCACATACACAGCCAAGTGTCAGAGCAAAGAAAGCCATGTGAAAAACTCAATAAAAATTGATTCTCTGTCTTTCTATGTCCTTCTCCTTTAAAAAAAAAAAAGATTTAACAAATTATCCACAAGGCTTATAAAACAGCATACATAGCTGCTGGTCATAGCAAGGTACTGACAAAAAATTAAGAAAAACAAGGAAATAAAAAATGCATTCATTTCACCATGGTCCATTCTATTATCATTAAGGATTTATGGATGATCCTGATTTACTTCATCTTTTTATTTTTTAAAGTTTTCTGCAGTGAACATATATATCACTAATCAGCATGGAAAAATGAAAAATGGTTATTTAAATTTTAACCACCCTGAAAATGTAGGCTCTAAATATTGTAGATGCTTTACATTTGGAGAGCTGGTATTGGAACTTCAGAAAGGTGAAAGTGCCATTTTAGCCTCACAAATGTCCTGGGAGAGTCAAAGAAGGAAATGAGCATTTATTGGATTACCTCTGAGGGAAATTTGTAGAGACCTTTACAAATGGCCTGACAGCTTGTACCGAAGGGGCTCAGAGCCACAGTCCAGGCTACAACCTGGCTCTGCTTTGCCCATGGGCATACATTTCATTGATCGGTGCCTCAGTTTCCTCGAAACACCTGGCAGTTGCTCAACAGTAATTATGTTCTTACAATTTTCTCACAGACTTGTTAGGAGCTGTTATTTTCATTACATATGTGAGAAAATTGA
This sequence comes from Aplodontia rufa, assembly GCA_004027875.1. NCBI lineage: Eukaryota > Metazoa > Chordata > Mammalia > Rodentia > Aplodontiidae > Aplodontia > Aplodontia rufa. Next base: position 45,936 of record PVKS010006656.1, read on the forward strand.
GATTCAAAGTTGAGCCTTTGCCTGTAGACACATAGCTAAGAGGTGGCGTTGCTGGGCTTTACCGGTTCTTGATTCCAAAGTCCAAAACTCCTTCCAACCCTTTATACTACACCTGCATGGTGCAATGGCTACATGCATACAGATGTAGTTCTACACGCAGAGATGTAGATATGTGTATATCTTACTCCAAAGTTCCACAGCAAGTGTAAGGAAAAGCCCATTTAAATCCTGCTGGACATGGTGGTGCACACCTATAATCCTAGGGGCTCAGGAGGCTGAGGCAGGAGGATCACAAGTTCAAAGCCAGCCTCAATAACTTAGTAAGGCCCTAAGCAATTTAGCAAGAACCTGTTGAGAAATAAAAAACAGAAAGGGCTGGGGATGCAGCTCAGTGGGTAAGCACCCAAGTTCAACCCCTCATTCCTTTAAAAAAAAAAAATCCTTCTGGACACTTAGATTTATGAATTCCTTGAATGTTTGAAAATTAGCTTTTGCAACAGAATTAATTTGGTTCACATGTCTAAACATCACTTTAGAATAAATTCATTAAACACAAGACATTTTTAAAACTGTTGTAGATTTTTTTATTTGGTTTAGAAACAAATGGAAAGAAGTTACAAGTAATCCCAGAATCTAGCCAATTACAAGATGAAACACAGTAGGACTTCCATATCTGCAAATTCCATATCTACAGGTTCACCTAATCAAGGATTACAACCATTCAGAGAAAAAAACGCATCTGTACTGAACATGTACAATTTTTGTTATACTACATTGTTCAGGGAATAATGACAACTATTTACCTAGCATTATATTAGGTATTTAAGTAATCTAGAGATTATCTTGAAGTATTGAGAGGAAGTAAGCAGGTTATATGCGAATACTACACCATTTTACATAGCTGATTTGAGCATGTATGGGTTTTGGTATCTACAGGGTCCCCAAACCAATTCCCATGGATACCTAAGGATGAGTGTATATATAAATAAATCAGTATTAAGTCTAATTAGTTTAACATTAGCAAAGAACCAAAATGCACAAGATCAGCTAGCAACCAATAGTTGCTTAATAGAAGTAAAAATAAAATAACATAGTTGGGGAATTTTTTTATTGGTGCTTTATTGTTTTACACAGTGAAGGGGTTTGTTGTTACACCTTCATGCAGGCTCACACTGCAACAATTTACATTTGGGGATTTTTCTGCTCAATCTGCTCAGCATTCAAGACCTCACATGCAGCTCCCAACTCTCCCAACCTTATCTGCCACTCCCTCCCACACCCAGCCATGCTATCCACCCCAGTGCACTTTGACCCCAAGCTACCCTGGATCCAGGCTCTGGCACTTGTTGCCCTCCCCCAACTAGCACAAGCCTGGCGTGGAGGAGAAATTGACAATGGTTATTTGCTTAATGAAGTTGGATTGACATTATTCTTTCTTAATTCTGCTTCTACTGTTCATTCCTTATCATCTAGGTCCAACTTACTCATTTATTTTAAAAACCATTGAACCAAGCTCCTAACATGTGCCAGATATTTTGTTAAGAACCAGGACACCAAAATAAAGAGTTCAGGATCTGCCTTCATGGAGCTAAATCCTTTTTCATGAAAGCTTCCTTGATTTCTAACCAGAAGCCTCTTCCTCTCAAAGCCCTCTCCACACATTTTTTATAATTTATTCATGTTTTGGAGTTACTTCCTCTACTAGGAAATAAAATCCTTCAGGCTACAGGTCTTATTTTTAAATTCTTATTTTTTGTTAACCTCTTAGAGATCTTTCTACTATTATCTTGAATATATTAAGCCCTCAACAGATATTTGCTAAATTCTAAAATGCTCATCATTGTCTAGAATAGATATTCTATTAATTTGTGCTCATCTGAGCTTTCAGAATAAGCATAACATGTTAAAGGAAACCAATTCAAGATTTGCAGCATTATTTGGATGTAAAATATAATCATTCATTTTTACCACTGATGAAAAAGTTTGTATCTCTTAAATACACCAACTTTGTTAGGAACTAATTGAAAAATGGTTGAAATATGTCATCTTTCCTTGAACTGTTTTTTTTTTTTTTTTAGCTCTTTTGACCTTCCAAATAAATACAGTTTGCATTGTAGAAAAGCAAATAAAAACAAAATGAATGTCTTAGTCAGATGCTCAGACAGTTCACACTATCTGCAATGTTTTAATGGAAACATTTATCTTTTACTTTGTCATTTACATTTAGTCTCATCCCTTACAGAAGGGTTTCTGGTTGGAAATAGAAGTCCTAGCTTGCCACTCTCGTGCCTACAGTACCATGATTCACTGGAGGGCAAATCGATCACTATGCACTTGGTGGGAGTGGACTCTGGAATTAGACCGATTGGTTTGAGCCCTAACTCCTCCATCACCTCATGACCCCATTTACTCAACTATAAAGCAGGGGAAATAATAGTCCCTATCTTTGAGAGTTGTGGTAGTATCTATCTTAAATAATATTTGGAACAGTGTCAAACAAATATTAGTCCTGCAACCCAAGTTTGCTTAGTGGGAACTTTCAACACTGCCCTAAAGGACCCCTCCTTTCATGCCAGCTTTGGGCAGCCCACCATCATGAATATTCAAAAAACAGCCTTCAGAGCAACATCCTCAACAGTCAAATGAAGTGGCCAGGCAAAGCCTGTACTCAAATGATTCAGAGCACATTACACCAATGCTATGATTATGTCTGAAGAGGACTTTGTTCTCTCAATTCTTGCCTTTACTTCCTCTTTGCAAAGACACAATACACTAAGAATATCACAATAAGGGTCACAATAAGGCTGATGGGAAACCATCATTTAAAACTGAAACTGTCTAAAACCACCCAGCCACCCACATCTGATAGGTCTCCTCACAAATACTTAAAAAGGATTTGGGTAGATTTGCAGAGGGTTCAGTGACATTTCGTCTAAACTACTGAAACAGTTGACCCAACCATCTGCTAGGAATTTCTGCTATTTGTCAGGGACTCCCTCAGAGGCAATGACTAAATTCAGATAATTCCTGTGGCAACTATCAGAGAGGCCAAGCACCCTTAGCCACACAGGTCAAAGGCTATTGGTTCGTCTCAAAGGGAAGTCTTGAAAAAAAGCCCTCAGTTCCCAAACTGTAGATGCACCTCACCTAGCAGACATCACTTCCACAGCTTGCATGAACCGTGGATCAGGACCTCCACTTAGTGTGGAGTGAGGGCTGCTGGCCTGGCTCTCTAGCGGGTGTAGGGGTAACCTCACTGAACTCACTGCAGCCCAGAAAACATGGAAATCCCTGCACATCCTGAAACTCTGTCCACCAGGATCCCACCACAAAGGCAGCTCACATTTACCAAAAACAGTCTGCCATACACAGTGCTGAGGCTGTTTGGTTGTTTTCCTGTACTAGGGATTGAAACCAGGGGTATTCTACCTCTGAGCCCTTTTTAAATTTTTCTGTTTTTAGAGAGAGTCTCATTAAGTTGCTGAGGCTGGCCTCAAATTTGTTTTCTTCTTTCCCCAGTCTTCCAAACTGCTGGGATTACCTGTGTATGCCCCGGTAGCTCATGTGCTGAGACTTTTATGCAAATTACCTTACCAATTTCTCAAGAACCCTATGAATCAAATACTATCATAATCTGCCTCTTAAAGGTTTGTTTTGTTTTGTTTTTAAAGGTAAAAGTCAAAGAAGTTAGTACACTTTCCCAAGGTCACACTGGCAGGTTAATTCCCAAGCCTATGCTCTTAACTACATATTCTACCTCTGAAAGCATGAACATCCCGAGAAGACACTAAGTGTCACCTCACCTGCTACATATTTCCAAAAATTAATTTTTTCCACTTTATGGCCGTTCTTCCTCTGCATATGCTGATATAGCTCCCCTCCCAGCCCCCGCACCATCACCCTAAGGCAAAGGCTGCAGCAGCCGGGCGGATCTTGCCCCTGTTGTGAATATTTTTCAAGCTTATTCTTTCATTTCCCCTATGTGCTTCACCTCCAGAGTCCCATTTTTACTTAATATGAAAGTTGGATGAACTGCATACCCCCTCACAAATTCATACAAAATTAAAATGAGAACACTAGGCTAAGCTGTCTTAGATACTGGCCCTAATCCAGTATCTGATGACCTTATAGAAAGAGAAAACTTAAGACATACTCATATATACAGGAAGAAGATCCATGCAAACACAAAGACAGCATCTATAAGCCAAGGGGGGTGGGTCTGGAAGAGATCTTTCCTTCACAGCCCTCAAAAGCATCCAACCCTGCAGGCACATTGACCTTGGACTTCTAGCTCCAGAACTATGAGACAATAAATTTCTGTCATTTAAGACACTAATTCTAGGGAATTTTACTAATAAAAATCAATCCATCAAATAACTCTTGGTTTTGACTGAGTAAGGTGCTGCCATCCCAGGGCAGGAGTAGCCTCAGTAAGAGGCTTCTACTCTGCTATTATACACGTAATGCCCATGGCATCCCTGGGGGACTTGAAGCTTGATTTATCCTCCTGCTGGCCTCCAATGCTTCCAAGAGGCATTAAGACAGTTTTAGACACTCTTATCATTTCCCTATTTATCTGAATAAGGACAGGGAATTTTCTAATCACAGTTCTGGAAACCTACAAATAACTCAACAGGCAAACACTGATTTTCCCCCCACACCTTGCAAAAAGACCAGTGCTAGGTAAATTTTAAGTGAGCTGGAATCAGTAAGATAATTCACATAAAAGATTTTGAATTAAAGCAATTCATCTAATGCTAAGGTTGAGACATGTAGTTCCAAAGAACAAATGAAGTATAGGAGGAGAGGATTACAAATTTTGTTTTCAAATATCACAGGGTGGTGTGGGCAGGAAAGGATGTGACTAGAATTCATAACAGCACCAGGACCGAACAGCACCAAATACCCTGTGTGGCATTTATTTTACATCTGTATTGTATATTGCTAACAGCAGCATAAATTATAAGGCAAGGCCAGATATGAATAAAAATCAGATTAAAAGCTGGCTCACGTCATTGTTCATCAAGCAATGTTCAGATCAATCGTGCTGGTCTTTTGGTCTGACTCATAAATCACAGGCGCCAATTACATCACTTAAGGTTTAGAAACTGCAGGAGAAGAGGACCAATTTGCATTTTTGACAAATTAGGAACCAGATTAAAGTGACTCTTAATAAGCTAGCAACAAGCAGGCAGGCATAAAATCTGGGCTGCTGCCTCAAGCTTCAGACTGATTGCTCCACCTGAGGAGAAAGTGGGCAACTGGATAGTTTGTGTTTAACATTTAGAAAGGAAAGGAGGGAAAGGAGGAGGGGGGTGCGTCCCTCCCCCACCTCCCACACATACATAAATGTGAGCACTTTTTTCCCCTCTAAACTTTATAATATAGATATATCAGTCTTTCAGAATATGAAAATCTAGATTTATACTAATGTAAACTTGGGGTGATTATCAACAGGGTCCCTGAATTCATAGGCATAGATGCTTTTCCTGGACAATTTCAAGTGGTTTAAATGTATATGATCAATTGCAATACAAATCATTGGCATAATTATTGTCATTAAAGAATAAGGAGTTCTGAGAAATATTTTGAGAAATATGGTCATGCTCATTTCTGATTGGTTGTCTTTGTCCTAGCACTCCCCCAGACTGAGCAAGGGATGGTCATCTGGGGAGAAGAGGTCTCCCTGCAGAATCTTACAGGATATGCCAACCCTGAATGTCTCAATAGAGGGAAGGGAGGCTCCATCCAACATGGGGCAACAGAGGGCCACCTTGACATCTTAAGCCTGTAGACAGTGAAGCATTTAATTCCCTGAGGTGGGTAAGTTCACACCTCAGAAACCCTAGGAGGGAGACAGGGGAAGGACTTTCCTCGGTATCTAGCAGATCACCACCACAAAGGAGGATGGAAATCACTCTTTCTCCTAAGAGGCAACTTATTATTTTTGATAGAGTGTTTCTTCATGTATTAAATCACATTTCTTCACATATTACGAAGTGCACAGATGAGTACTTTCTCAAGATAAGATCACACACTCTGGCCTTAATAGAGTAGGAGGCAAGTCTAAATTAGATTCCATTCCATAGGGTTTAGACATTGAAGGATTAAAATAATTAAAAACCACTTGCTATAATACTAGTTCCTTTACAAGATGACCTTGCAGCAGGAAATGAAATGGCAAAAATGTACAGTCATGCCCAGGAGCAGCAGGTTAATGCTCTGATTCTGTGATTAAACCATAACTGATGACTGGTGGGTAGGAGAGCAAGGAAAAATGAATTTAATTCAACATAATGAAGGTTGCTATGCCACTGTCAAATTCATGAATTAATTTTTTTAAAGAAGGAATCAATTTTATTTATTTTTTCATCTGTTTTTTGTTTCTCTGACACTTAGTTGTATATGTGGTGCTGGAGTTCAAATCCTGGTGCTCACACATGCCAGGCAAGCTCCCCAACCACTGAGCCACTGCTCCAGACCCATGAATTTTTTAATTGAAATTTTTAAAAAACTTGCACTTGTTGACTATTTTTAAGTACTTTGGACAACATGAGTCCTGTTACACTACAGGGCAGGAAACAGTTTAGAGAGGATGGGGAAGGAGTTTAATCTGAACAGCAAGACCAAGCACAGAACCACTGGGCTGGATGGCCTCCAGGAGGAGATGTGCCATCTTTATTTTAAATACTCAAGAGCACAAATCTATCATTTTGATTCTCTTTGACTTTTACTCAAGAATTGCAAGTCCTTACATGTTAAAGTAATTAAAAGATGGTAAGAAATAATTGACTAGGCCATCCAGAATGAAAGAATTCAAAATCTCAGCATTATAGAATATTATGAAGATTTTTTTTTGCACCACATATATACTACCCCAAGTACAGCTTAGTCTGTTACATATTACTTAAGTGAAAAAAAAAAAAGTGATCAGCTCTAGTCTAATACCTCAGCCACTGGGTAAACATCTGCTTTTATTAAGTTAATACTTCTTATACTTAAGTAAACATTTCTGTTTGTTCTCATCAGTAACAAATAGGTAGATGGATATTTCCCTATCAAAATTCAGAACGTTTTTCCTTCTTTCGTCAGTGACCATGCCACAGAACAACCAACTCCATTCTAAATTCTCTCCAGGAATTTCTGAATGAATGCAATATTTTGCCAACAAACACATCTATATATCATACCCATTAGCACCTATACCACTGGTCTGTGAGCCTTCAGAAAAAGGAAGGCGAAAATGCCCAGCTTTCCTTATCAGAGTCTCCTGTCTTGACATGGAGAAAACTGAGGGCTTTCTCTCCTTTCCAAAAACTTCCGTGGACAATGGAACAAGAGTTTAAGTTCCTATCAGGATATTTTTGCCTTTTATAATAGGAGGAGGAAGGTAGTGGAAATGTAGCCTTCACCTCAAACAACAAAGACATTTTTCAGGGCTAATCTTGGTAAGTTTCAAAGAAAGTCATATCTATCTTGCACCTGAAAATGTATACAGAAACCACTAGAAGGGCTTTTATCTATTGGGTTTGAAATGTAGATCCCAATAGTGCATCATTCTCTTCTTACAGTGTTGGATCCTACCTCCTTAGAGCATTAGATGCTCTCGAACAGTGGAAGTTATGCCCAATAGTGATTTTTTTCTTTTTCTTCCTACAGAATAAACAGTAATTTCTCAGTTTGACCTGAGTCACCTTCCTGAACTTGCTCATTGAAAAGAGAATCAGCATTCATTGAATGTCTACCATGGCCAAGCAATGTACTAAACTCTATCTACTTATCTAATTAACTTCTCAAAATTACCCAGTTAGGCAAGTTAACTGGTCTTACAGATGAACATTTAAGATTCAAAGAAGTTAAGCATTCTGCTCAGTGCCTACCACCCGGAAAACGATGAAACTGGCTTGACTCATCCGACCAACCCTGAAGACTCATAAACAGCCCATAATCCACTCTGAAGTCTCACTCAGGAAAAGGACTCATCCTGCTTCCTGGTGAGCGGCGAGTGTGACCCATTTTCCTGATCATTTAATGTGCACTTTCTTCCTTCACACAGTGTCTCACTTGCCATTCAAGTTTTTGGAGAAAAATAAAGACAAAATCGCAGGGAATGCATTGCCTTTCCGATCTCCTGCTTGGCATCCTCTCCCACAGAGGTCCTCTGTCCCTAGAAAGTCATCCATAATAAAGAAAGAAAGACAGGCAGAGACTGGAACTTTGAATTCCCCAGGAAGCAGCCTGTGACTCAACTTCAAGATAATCCTCGCCCACCAATGCAGCCAAATGCAGCCCCCAAAGCCTTCTTTTCGCAGGGAAGGTGGGTCTGTCTCCCAGTTTTTAACTCTTATTTCAGAACTTTCTTTAAAAGACTCCCTTTCTCTCTTCTCTTTCCATGCTGCATCCCAAGCAGTCCTATGAATTCCAAATCCTATCTTGATCTGAGTAGAGAGAAGGCTCAGTCTTTAAAGACCACATCTGAGATGCCACATTTTTTGAAAATGACATTTCTAATGAGCTTCAATTGCTAGAATATATGAACTCCAGAACATTGTAAGACCACGCATTTATATGTTAATCACAAAGAATGGGTGTAAATCATTTAACTACTCCACCGTTAAGCTTGGTTTAACTAAAGCCACTTTATCAAACAAATTTCTAAAACAGACCAACAAAAAGGAACTGCAAAAGAAAGCAACTGCAGCCCACAAGCAAAACTTGTCACACTAGGAATAAGTCTTTCCCAGCAATGCTGCATGGCTCACCTCAAGGAATACATTTGCCCAGCAATTTCTTAAGTATCCCCCCTCCCATTTAACCTGTCATTCTTGAAAAAATACATTATTGATAGTTAAAACACATTAACACTTACAGTTCTGTAAATAAGAAAATAGTGGTTACAAGTTATTTTCTTCCATTCGGTTGTGCAGATACCTGCTGTGACTTAAGGCTCTCCAAGGGACTCTACCTCTGCCCTGCTCTGCCTCCTGAGCCTCTCCCTTGCCTTCAGTCAAACATTAACCATTAACATTTTTTATTGATCTTTGGGAACCTCTGGGTATCATAAAAGTTATCACATTCATTCCAGGAAAGAAATGCATTTGTGTCTAAAGAAGTTCCACTCACATTTAATACCTCTCAAAACAGTTTGCTGAATTTTTTCAATGCAGATGAGCAAATTAAAGCACAAGAAGTAGTTACCATAGAAAAGTTTTGTATATTTTAAACCACCTCCAGACTGACCTTTATGACGTCAAAGACCGTTTTGTTGATATTTTGTACCCCCAACACTTAGCATGGGGTCTGCAGAGGAGACTTCATCAACAAATATTTATGTAGATTCCCTGTCAAACAGAAAAGATGGAGCACAGGTCACCAAGTCTGAGTAGCGGTGCAATTCACAGATGACCAGCCACAAGAGACATTATAAATGGCTCAGAAGGCATGACTGAAGACACATGCTGTCTGCCCCTGCTTCTGAAATTCAACCATCCTCTTCAAAGTAGGATGAAACAACCAATAACAACCCCCCTAAAAAAAAAAAGTCTTTTTTCTACTTCAAAACTCAAGGAATAGACTTAGGTAACACCAAGTTAGTTTTTCCACTTGAAATGAGGTTTCCAACTAGACAATGACAGCCAAGACCCCCAGACCAGTTCTTGATTCCTTCTTTTTTTTTTTATTCGATGGTCTTATAATTAGGAGGGGTTCATCATGAAACAAACAAGAACAGCAGTGTAATGATAGAACAAGCCAATACTGGTGCCAGCCCATGGTTTCCCCGCTTTGGGTTCCCCATGGTTCCATGTTTCATTTTACTTAAGCCCCAAGTTAATTGGACTTCTCGTGGAAGTCGGAGGTTCTCCTCGAATTAGATTCACCCATAGTACCTCCCTCTGGTCACCTTGATGTCCTTCCTTACCCCCCTCCCTATGTCCCCCAGGTTGATTCCTTCATTTTAGTTGCTCTGGGAATCTACGCTGAAGATGAGAATTGATGCTATTTTGGTATCAGAGGTGTCACACCTTGCCCAGTTTCCATGGGCCCCTCCTGAGCTATGATGTGGTGTCTATCCTGGGCATGCATCTGAGCAGTGAAAGCCCGAGAGCCCAGTGCTCCCCAGGTGTGTGCCCTCCTTCCTGGATCCTAGGTGAATCCTCCACTGGGGAGAACCCTTCCTTGAGGACCCTACAAGGTGAAACCACCTCACTGCATGCCTGTGGTCAGCATCCCACCTCACTGCATGCCTGTGGTCAGCATCCTCCGTGGAGCAGTGAGTAGCACCCAAAGGGCCCCTCCTTTGTTTCTCAGCCAGTATCACTATGTTAGGCAATCGAGGGCAATGAGGCTAAGCACTTCTCAAGTTCAGACCACTTCTGCTCTCCCGACAGCTAAATAAAATGAACTAGACCTACAAAGCCAAGTAGCTTCCCCTGCCCTGTTTCACTTCCTGGAACCAGTGCCATCTCATCTCACCGCATTGCTGCGAAAAGAGATTTGCTTCTTCTCTGGAAGCTTCTTAATAATATATGTAAAAAGTGATTTTAAGTCTATAAAGTGTTTTTTTTTAAGAAAGTGCATATATGTATCATTTTTAGATGTTACTATTTTTCAGCAACATTCTATGTTTATGGCAGTTAAAAGTACATTTTCTTAGTTATTCTTTTCCAACAAGTCAATGAAGTAGATTCCAGCCAATAGAAAACAATCACAGAGAGGTTTTACCTTCTGCCCATGTCACACAGCCTATACAATAAGATCAGGACTCCATTCTGGTCTGATTCAAAGCCCAGGAAAATCTTCACAACTGTAAAACTGCTGGATTCTTTTCCTCCAGCGCCAAATAAAAATTTGCCAGAAATAAAATTCCTCTGTGGAGCCCATTCTTGTTGGGAGGTGGCCAAGACTCTACTGGCAATTCCAACAACATTTTATGCTACTTCTTGCCTTAGCTTCCAACTCGGAGAATCGGGTTGATGGCCAAAACCAACCACTGGAGAAAGTTACAGGTGACTGCACTTCTGAATGACACTGTGTTTTCTAGTACTTCATGGGACAGCAGGTCCACATGGTTCTGAGTGCATTTATATATTCATCACATCTGTTATACACTCTTCTAGATTAAATCCAAACGTGAAGAGCACACGTTTCAAAGTGAGCCCCACTGCATGTTAGCAATCATTTGCATGCAAAAACAAGACACCATTAGTTCAATAGCTTAGCACGGACTCAGTAATAGGAATAATAGAAATAAGGAAAATATAGTTCGTAAACACAATTTCAATTTTTCAGAGCAAAGAACAAGTGATTTTATGATGGAAACAAGTGAACAGTTAAAAGGATTTGGGCAAATGCTTTTAATTAACAGCTTCATGGGAGTAAAAATACTTCAGCATTTCATTCTATAATCACATTTTTAACTATCCCTCCAACACTGGCCCTAGAAAATACACAAGCAATGTTTAATTTATGGTTAGTTAGCAAGAATAAAGTCTGGATGTCCTCCCAGACAAAAATTTTTATGAAATTTTGGAATTATTCTCAAAATTCAAAGAATGTCACATTTCTATTATTATTATCCTTTGAAACTCAAAGTAAATGGAATCTGAGCACTAATGTTTTCCATTTTTCATGCACTTGCATTTTAACATAATTATGTGTCACATATCAGGCATTCTGACCACATTTGTCTTGAGTCCACCAGTACACAAATCTCACCTAAAAGCACAGAATAAGAAGAAACTATGTTCTGCACTTGTTAACTCAATGGCAAAAACTCTACCTTCTATTGGTTTTTAAAAGATATTTAAAAAAAAAAAGTAGAAGGATTTCATTAAAATAGTAGATAGAGCAGTGGAGTAGAGGAAGGGAATTGAGGGGACAAACACTGGAATGGATCTGACCTAACCTTCCTAAGAGTATACCACAGTGAATCTCGCCATCACGCACATCCACAAGACACTAATTCAAACTGAGTCATTAGCTGGAAGAGACAGAAGGGGGAAGGGAATGGGGATGAGAAGTACTGAGGACTGAATTAGAGCAAATCATATTCCATCCTTTCATAATTATGTCAAAATGAATCCTAATGTTACATATAATTGAAAAGAACCAATAAAAATATTTTTTAGAACCAAAATCCTATCAGTTATTTAATTCAGTAATTTTAAATGCAGCTTGGGAGGCTGAAGCACAAGGATTGCAAATTCAAAGCCAGCCTCAGCAACTTAGGGCAATCCTTTCTCAAAATAAAAAATTAAAAAGGGTCAGGGATGTGCCCCAGAGGTTAAGTGCCCCTGGGTTCACTCCCCAGTACCAAAATAATTATAGTAATAGTAAATGGCCAGGATCACCTACACTACATTCAAGCTGCTGTGAATCTAGACAAGTGAAAGATTTTACACCCCCAAACAATATTTTAAATTTTTTGGTCTACATTTAGTGGTAAAACTGTGCTTTGGGTTAAAGCAGAATCTTCCCTAATTACTTTAATTGGCCGGAAGAGACTGCTGTCTGATAAATTCAAGCAAAGTGGCTCCCAATTGCATGTAAATGTTAAACCCATTTATGGGTTGCTTGGTTTGGGTTTTTTTTTTTTTTTTGTCTGGGGGCTTTTTGTTGGTTTGGTTTTGTTTTTGGAAATTTTCCAAACCAGACCACTTTAAGAAATCATTAAAGGACTTAAAACTTACATAATAAAATGAATCTTTGGATTCAAGAAAGAAACACTGAACCATAGATCATGCTGTTTCAAGATCTTAGCTGACAGCCAACCTTACACTCTTCTTACAAATACATACCAAAAGGGGTTGGGGATTTAGCTCAGTGGCAGAGTGCTTGCCCCGAGTTCAGTCCTCAACCCTGAAAAAAGAAGAAAAAAAATACTTATCAAAGATAGTTTGAAGCTAAAACTTCCCCCTCCCAACTATCTCCTGACAGAAGTGCATCCAGTTTGTAACTGCTTATTCCAGAAATATGTTAACTCCATCCATAGAGGTTGCTCCAAGCAACTACCCAGTAGGCAAGGCCATTTATCTGGCTCATGTTCCCCGTGCCATGAAATTGGTGGAGAACACATCAATGGAATAGGAAGTAAAAATATTCACATCACATCCATACACTGAACTTTCTTGGCTTTCCAAGCCTGGAGAGTTTATTAAAACTGGGCCTTGCCCCATGAGATCCTGGGTAAAGTCTAGGATCCCACACAATTGACATTTAAGAACATTCTAGATTTTTGCTGCAGCACACCACAGACCCTTTCATGAGAAACAACCCAGCTTAGGAATCCTGTGCTTTATCTGCCAGAAAATATTCTTTAGCAAAGCCTGTGTTTAATGGAGACTAATTTTGTCCCCACTGTAGGATCCATTTCTGCAGGAATGTCTCAGACGATGGTGAGAAGGTTTGGTGTGGGACACGCAGGCTGCTTCTGGCAGACACAGACATGCTTGTCTTCCCTCACTTCCCTCAGACATTTTTTCTCACAGTCAGCTGAACTTCTTTATTTGACCTTGGTTTTTCTTTAAATTCCAAGGAATGATAATAATCTTGTTGGTTTTCTGAGGCCTCTGTCTCTCCTACACAGATTTCAACAAACAAGACTTTGCTCACATCTAGTTCACAGCTCTGGTCACAGATCTGGCTTCTACCTCCATTAAGCCAGTGAAACTACGTTTGCCAAAGTGACCTACCACCTTCCCGTGATAATTAAGAGACACTTCCTTGTCTGCACCTTACCAATCTCTCACAGCGTTCAGGGATCAACAGCCCTCCCTGAATTCCTTCATCTCTGGCTTCCTCACCAGTACTGTTATGGTTTTTTCATACGCCTCTCAGGTCAGCCCCTGGCAATGCCCTGTGAGCTCCTTGTACTCCGCACGTCCAGTTCCAGATTATCGTGCCTTGCTGCTCACTCCGGGAGATCAGATCTGCTCCCATCTCCATGCCATAGTCTCAAGTGTCTCTCTCCAGCCCAGATCTTTTCTGGTCAGGGTTCTAGTCTTCTGTATCCAACCCTCCTATTATACAATTCCATTCACATGTCCCATACGCATAACAAACTCCACACGTCCAACATTAGCCTTCCTGTTTTCATTTCTCCGATGCATGCTACTTCTGAGCCTACACCCCCTCATCACAGCTTAGCCGGATAGTGTGCTATGGTTGATTAGCAACTCCTGTCATACATACTAACAGCAGACTGGCTAGCAGACACCTAGGTTTCACCCCCTGGCTGAGAAAGACTAACCTGGACACTAGGGGCCCAGGAGATATCTGTTTCTCTTCTCTGTCTATGGGTCTCCAACCAGTCACCAAAACCTTTGGGTGTCTGGATTGCCTCTGGAAATTTTGCCCTTAAGAAGAATTTCCTGGGAAAGAACAGTCTTTTTAGCACATGTGAAAGTATAGTCAAATGCAAATGAATAAAATTGGATCCCTACCTCACAAGCATTCGGAAAACAAACTGGATCAAAGACATTAACGCATGAGCTAAAGCTATGAAACTCTTAGAGGAAAGCAAGGGTAAATCTTCCTGACCTTGAATTTGGAAATCCAAAATCACAAATAGGGAAAAAGCAGATAAGTTGGACTTCATCAAAATTAAGATCTTTCATGCTTCAAAGAACGTTATTACGAAATTGGGACAGGGTACCGTCAGAGAAACATAGCCAATTACAATTCTAGCTGTTCTCTGGGGTTTGTGGGATTAGTAGGAGGCAAAGATGTCAGGGAAGCTTTAGACAAATGCTATCACCCACCCGATTTGCCTGGTGGAAGACCCCTGAACTCAAACTCCTCAAAGACTGGCAACAAGCACTGAAAGCTGATAACCCCCCATCAAATCGAGGTGTAAGACAGAGAGGACGCGGACAAGCGGAAGAAGTTCAGTGTTGGCA
>PVKS010006656.1:60932-77365 GCA_004027875.1 Aplodontia rufa
GGGGGGGGGGAAGGGGGAGGGATCTTCTAAATTTGTCTTACAATCTTTCAAAGTTGATACAGCAATGAATTAAAACTAAGTAACTTTCCATCCCAAAACAGCCTTTTTTTTTAATTTTTTTTATTTTTGAACAACCATACAAGTTTTTAACAATAATATAAAATGTGTATATATTCTGGATATTGCAATTACCCCCAGGAGTGCCCTCCCAATTACCCTCCCTTATCCCACCCTTCCCCTTCCCACAATATCTCTAAAAAAAAGTATTAGGTTGTAAAGCATTACATCTTATCTGGATTTAACACATGCTAATAGACCAACTTTCTCACCGACCAGGGTCTAGTCCCCACCTCCACAGATGAGTGGAGACAATCGACCCTTAGATCTCTGGGTTAAGCTGATTTTACTCAGCATGATCTCTTCCATAGCCATCCATTTACCTTCAAAGCCCAAAACAGCCTTTCTTGAAGGGTCCCAGAAAAAATAAAAAATTACTTGATTATGTCTAGACTCCTAAGGAAAACAAGTCAAATGCACTGTCATTTGGGGGAAATGGCCATATCAGACTAGAATCTGAAAACTTGGACTCTGGGGCCAAACCAAGAACCAGTTATGAGACTTTATAAGTTATTTAACTCCTCTAGACCTCTCTAAAAGAGTTTTTTGTTTTTTTTTTTTTTTAAGAGGGGGTTAGGATAGACTCCTGATGCTCGGCAGGCTTTCTTCAGGGGAGTATGCTTTACTTTCTATAATGTAGCATAAAGTCCTATGAATTCATTTTTAACACATACACCAGAATGCTAAACACTGAAGAGTGTGAACCTCTTCAGGGCATTTTTTTTCCCTAGAGAGAGTCCATTTTTTCATCTTTTTTGTTTGTTTTCCCGCCGCTCAGTTGCGTATGAGATGCGACCCAACCCAAGCCGGGCCTCTGCATGCCAGGCGAGCGCTCTGCGCTGAGCCACCGCAGCCATTCTTAGGGCAATCCTCATGCAACTGCCACAAAGAGGGACCTCCTCCTCCTCTCCGCCTCCACAGATTGCTTTACATGCTATTGTCAGTCTGCAGGAGGGCTAATTTTCCCCCCTGTAAGGCAGAATGGAAACACCTGAAAGGGACTTTGTGCAGAGCCTGGTAAGACAAATGATCAAGCTGTGCACTAACATATTAGGTCATAAAGGAAAGTAAATAAACAGATTTTCTCATGTAACACAATCATTCAAAAGTACTTTGAACAACGGCATTGATGTCCCCGTGGTGGCAACTCAGAATGCGAAAGTCACTCAGATGTACAGTATGAGTTCTATGGCTCATCAAGGCCAATGTCATAATTTTAGGGATGGCTTGTTCTGCTTCACTCAGGTGTGGCTGTCAAAGATACTTTTCAAAAAATCACTCTACGGATGCCCAAAAGTCCTTACCTCCACCAAAATAAATTCTAAAGTTAAACTTCAAAAGGATGAGGAAAAAGAGAAATACAATTCATAGAAAGAAGAAAATAGGGCTGGAGCAGTGGCTTGGCGGTTATAACCCTTGCCTGGCAAGCACAAGTATGCGAGTTCAAACCCTAGCACCACCACACACACAACAAAGTCTTAGAGCAACGAAAGCCACATGAAAAACTAAATAAAATTGCTTCTCTCACTTTAAAAAACAAACAAAAAAACAGAAGAAAATATTTGTAAGTCACATGTCCGAGAAAGGAATTGAATAATTGAACAAATATATATAACCTTTTTTTCCTTTTGCACTCAGTTCCTTTTGAACTCAGGACCCTGTGCATACTAGGCAAACACTCAGCCACTACGCTCCATCCCCAGCCCTCTGAACTGTTCTTACAACTCAAAGAGCCCAGCTGAAAATGAGCCAAGGATCTGACTATACTTTTATATATAGATACACAAATGGCCAATAAGCACACAAAAATATGCTCATCATTAAGCGTAACTGAAATGTAAATCAAATAATTAATGCCACTTCATATCCTCTAAAATAGTTATAGTTAGAAAGAATTAACAAGAATTGGGGAGAATGTGGAGAAGTTAGAATTCTCAGATACTTCCAGTGGAAATGTAAAATGATGCAACCACTTTGGAAAACTGGGAATTTCCTCAAAAACTTCAACTCAGTTTCCATTTGACCTGGCCATTTCATTCCTAGGCATACATCCAAGAGAAAAAAAAATATGTTCCACAAAAATTCACATACGAATCTTCACAGCAACATTTCCATCATAGCCAAGAGGTACAAATAACCCAAGTGTTCATCAACTGAAAAATGGGTAAAGATAGTGTGGTATATCCATAGAACAGAATATTAGTCAACCGTAATAACGGATGAAGCCCTTATATAGATGAGACTTGACAACATTATGCTAAGTGGAAGAAGCCAGACCAAAAAAAGGCCCCAAACTGTACAATTCCCTTCACTTCAAGTATCCAGAATAAGCAAGTCCTTAAAGGCAGAAAACCGATTCAGTGGTTGCCTAGGGTTTAAGGTTGATGGGGAGTATTGGGGCTGAGAGCAGTTTCTTTTGAGGGTGATGAAAAGTGTCTAAACTTATTATGGTGGTGGTGGTTGCAAAACTATGAGAATACACTAAACACTACTGTGCTGAACTGTATAGTACGTGAATCACATCTCTATAAAGCTGTTAGAAAAAGAGGTATTCCTGCAACCAATCCCACTTGACATAAACATACATGGACTAAAACTTTCAATCACCTCAGTCTAAGTATGTCAGACCACTTGTGTTCCAGTATCAGAGATGTGTGGAGGTTTTATAATTTTATTTTTCTTTGAATATATTAGTTTTTACTAGTTTTACCTATTATCTATGTTCTACTTTTTAAAATGTGAATAAGAGTACTTCAGGAGGGGCTGGAGTGGTGCTCAGTGATTGGGGTGCTTGTCTGGCATGCGCAAGGGCATGGGTTTGAACCCCAGCACCACACACACAACAAAGTGTTAGAGCATCGAAGGCCACACGAAAAATTAAAGTTGATTCTCTTTCTCTCTCACTGTCCCTTTCTATTAAAAAAAAAAAAAAGGATTTCAGGATATATAGAAGTTACCTTTGTTCTAAGCAGTAAAACAAGGAGAAAAAAATGACCACAGCAGCCTTCCTGCCTCTCTCCTAGAGCTTCAGCTTAGGCAATTCAACCCCTTGACCCTGCTGCCTGCCCAAGAGAGAGGACTACATGACTAAACCTAGTAACTCAGGAGACCAAAGAGGCCAAACTATCCTCCCTTTGGTCTTCCCACTCAGGGTAACACTAAGCCTCGTCCCAGGAATTATGCAGGAAATTTTCTGGAAAAGCCAAGTTATCTCAACCCTGGAATTTTTGAGTTGCTGTATGAGGAAACACAGGAATTGAAATCTCACAACTTTCATCTGCTCAATTCCCCTGCCAAAGGAGGTCCCCACATAGCCCACTAGGCAGAGGAGCGGGAGGAGGGCCTGCTCCAATCCTTGTCAGAAAACATGGGGGGCTTCCTGGTAGGAGATCTCTAACTATATGGCTGGAGCACCAATTTAGCCCTGCAGCCCCAGTCTCCTGGTTTAAATCTGATGAGATTAACCTGCTTCTCAGAAAGCTGAGCTTCAGAGGGAGGTTTTTTCTTTTGCCCCCCCCCCATTTTATTGGTGCTTTATAGTTATACAGAATAGTGGGATTCGTTCTGTGTTTGTACATGCACACAACATAACAATACAATTTGCCCAATTTCATTCCCCAGTATTTCCCCATTCCCTCCCTCCCTCCCCCATCCCTGTTCTCTTTTCTCTGATAGAGGGAGGTTTGATCTCTCGCAGATCTCCCCAGTTCTACTCCTCTAGCCGGAAGAAAAAGAACAATTCCACAGAATCAAGATGACATCCAACCAGATTTACAAATGGGGCAGCAGTGCCTCTCCCAAGCCACCATGTTCTACAGGAGAGTATCAAGGGTAGTTAACCCCACAGACGGGAAGTTTAACTTTCAGTCACTGATCATTCCCGGGTGAAGCTTTCTGAGCGCAAACACACTTTTATCGCAGGGGGCCTCAAACATGGTTGCACAGAATCACAGGGGTTCTGATTTGGGGGGAAGGTGAAACCTGAGGGCCGCAGGCTTGGTTTTGTTTTGGAATTCCCCTTGGTTCCAACCTGCAGTGGAGCCTCAGAACTACAAGGTTAAATATCTACTCTATCGTATAATTCTCTGCATATATTATCTCATTTAATCTTAGCACTGGGAGGTAGTTCTTATTACTTTACCAATGAAGAAACTGAAGAACAAAGAAGGCAAAAGTAGAATCTCCAAGGTTTGATTCCAGTTCTGATTAGAAAACAACAACAAAGCACTTAACTACAAAGCCCAGGAACTGCGGTGGCACACATCTCCTGCTTCCCTCTTCTTACCTGGGCTGGGCAGCAGTCCCACATCATCGGTGGCCCAGGCCTACTACACCATCGATCAACTCACAGATCCGCAGCCAAAACACCAACGCCCCTACCCCAGCAGCGTTCTCGCCTGCTGGCCCTCCCCCGGGCTCTTTTCTGAGCGGTCCATCCACTATCAGGAACTCATCCCAGCTGAGAAGGTGGCTCAGGTGGTTGGTCTACCAGCTGATGGCCCGGATCACTTTACCCCAGAGTAATTTCTCCTCACTCTCCCAGCTGATGGCCCTCCTGACCTCCACTGTCATGGAGCAAGAGCACGGACTCCATCCAGCCACTCTTTCAGCTGGTTGAAAGGAAGGTCATTCTCCACCACAGCTAATAAGGAAGTGATCAGTTTCACCAGAGCTCAAGTGAGCTCTGACACGGCAGGCCTAGCCAGCGTCAGAACTATTCAGAGTTCTAGATAACACCGGAGCACCTCAGTTCCAGCAATAACTGAATTAGCTCTACTCAATGGACTCCCTAAACGGTCCCCTCCCCTCCTTGTGGAAAACCCTCTTCAGGACAGGGGTAGGTTGTAGCTCCCAATACAAAGCTGACTGGCTGCCCTTCGTTCTGGAACCTATCACTGATCTGCAAGCACCTTGGACTTTTGCAAACAAATTTTCCAGTATCTTTGGCATATGGGGCCTTTTTCTTTTTGGTCATAAAGCAAAGAAATATTGGGAGAATTACCAGGGACCCAGTTTCTTGGGGACACGATATGGCACATTTCCTGAGCCTGACATAGGAAATGAGAACTTCATTCTCCCCCTCTCAATTCAGCTTCCTAATAATGTAGCCGGGTATTCTCCGAGGCATAGTGTTTAAGACATCAGACTTTGGAGACTGGCAAAAGGGACCTGAATTTCAAACCAATGCTATTCTTTGGCCTCTATATTTAGCACAAACATGGACTTGAAATTCTTATTGTAGATAATCTTATTCTATTGATATAATACTCCTCCTCTGAGCTCATAATTAGAGCGACCCAGTGGGAGGAGTGGTAAGGTGGTTTAAATGTCTACGTTAGGGATTTCTATTTGTCACTTGAGTATATATTGAAGATGGAAAGAGGAGATCCCATTTTCTATAAATTATTTTTCTAAAGAGAGTTTCAGCTCTACTCTCCTTGCCTTAGAGTTTTTTCCATTTATCTCCCAACCACTCAGTCCAGAAACTGACCATAATTTGTCTAAGCAACCAGGAGGCTGATTACCCTACCTTAAGGTATCACAAAGGTTTTTGGAAAACTAAAATTGAAAACCTGGAGTCATTAACATATCAAGCCAAATACAAAGGAGCCACAGAAAGCTAAATTCAAATCTTTGTATAAGTTTCTATTTTAAAAAATAAAATACAAGCTGGGTGTAGTGGTACATATCTGTAATTCCAGAAACTCAGGAGGCTGAGACAGGAGGATCATGAGTTCAAAACCAGCCTCAGCAACTCTGTGAGGCCCCAAGCATCTTAGTGAGACCCTGTCTCAATATAAAAGCAAAATAATAATAAAAAAAAGGCTGGGGATGTTGCTTAGTGGTTAAGTGCCCGTGGGTTCAATCTCTGGTACCAATAAAAATAAAATAAAATACAGGTGTGAGAGTGTAGCTCGGTGGTGAAATGCCTGCATACACAAAGGTCCTGAGTTCATTCCCCAACATGAGTAAATTGATAGATTAATTAATCATTCAGTGAGTGACCTTGAGATCAGCCATAGGCATTAAGGTGAGCAAAATTTGGGCATACCATTTTTCACCAAATGGCTTCTGGAAGCATGATGGGAACTCTGGCTTCTACTGATAGCTACAAGGTAATTGTGCTAACTTTGTAGCCCTGTAGCAAAGTCTTCCTATTTTATGAAGCCCAGAACGCTTCCCAGAAAAACTTTTGGATGGTCCTTACTGATAGCCTATCTAAGCATAGGAACATATTCTCTGTCCAAATGCAGTGGTATCCCCATCAGAAGCTGCCCAGTGTATCCAATTTTATCCTGAGATTGAGAAAGGCAACGAGGGATGGCTTTCCTTAACATTTTCCAGCCTTAAGTCTGCCATGCTCCATGCAGAGGAACTCTAGGGTCTCAAGGAAAAGTACCCCTTATGGAAGTTTTCCAGTTAAAAAATAAGCAGAGGATGATAAAATTCGAGTAGGACCACTTCGTAAACGCCTACTGAAATAAATCCAGGCAAGGATCATCAACGACTGCTATATCACAAAGGAAGACAGCTGGTTGCCCTCTCTCTCCTGGCCGTGTCTCTGCAATACCACTTATGGAAGACACCTGTTGAAGAAAATGTTGCTGAATCAGATCAAACCAGTTCTCTAGATCCAACAGCATAGAGGGAAATCTCTTTGTGGTGATCAATCAGAAGATGTAGAGACATTCTCTGCATTGGCAATTTTTATATCTACCCATGGTAAAAGCAAACAAAGAAACATCAAAAAGGTAACTCAGTAAAGACTTCTCCTAATGGGGTTAAGGTAATGAGGTCCACCTTCCAGTAATTAAATTCATTCAAAGACGGTGTAGAAGGCCCAGAAAAGTATAGTCAGATGCAAATGCCTCAACTAAGTAGGCTCCGTGCGTGTGCACGTTGATTGGAATCTTCTCAGTTTAACAGTTTGTAATAGAAAATTTGAAACAGAAGCAAAAAATAGTGAGAATAATGTTATAAACTCCCATGTGCAATCACCTAGCTTCAGCAATGCCAGCTCATGTCAATCTTGTTTCCCTGAACCAGACATCCTTTCCCAAAACCATCCAAATTGGCTTCTTAGAAGAAAACAAAATGGCCTTCTCTGCACCTGGGACCCAGCTTATGAAACTATGCATTGACTTTGCGCCACACTTAACTGATATTCAAAATAAACAAGGTCTACTTACGAACAGGTTGGGCTGTGGAAGTCTTTTCTGAAGTCCACTTAGGCTCAAATCTGGAGCAGCAGCATCCAAACTACTGCTCATGATTCGCAGTTTTGAGGAACTTTGGCTCTGACTCCTAACCACACAAGTTCCTGAGCAGAGGAGATTGTGTTTGTGGCTGCTCAGAGTAATGGCCTTCCCAGCTCCATCCAAACTGCTGAGTCTTCACCTGACTGCTATTACCCACATCTTGTCAAAAACTTGAACGAGTATGGGAGAAGATCCATCCCCATACAGCACACCAAGATATATTCAAATAAACCAGAGATTTAAGTGTTAAAAAAAATACAAGTACTAGAAAAAAAAATGGGTGAATTTCTCTACAACCAGGGAATTTAAAAACGTTCCTAATCATAACTCAAAATCCCTAATCAGCACAAAAAGATTGATAAATTTAACAATATCAACATTTAATTTTTTTACATGGACATGAACACCAAGAACAAAGTGAAAAGAAATGATTATTTTTTTAAATGCAACATATAACAGAGAAAGGGTTACCATACTTAATATAAAAGAGCTTGTGACATACAGATAAAGGGCCAGAGATGTGGCTTACGGGAGAGAATTTGCCTACCAGGTGCAAGGCCCTGGGTTTGATCCCCAGCACCACAAAAAGCAATAATAATACTTTTTAATAAATAATAAATAAAAGATCAAAAAGCAGATAAATGAGCAAGCAGTATGAACAATATTTCACAGGAAAGAAATGCAAATGTCTACTAAACCTACCAAAAAAACAATGTACCTCACCAAAAGTAAGATAGGTGTGGATTAAAAACTACATTTCTTACCTATCACAGTAACAAAGCCCCACATGCACGGCCTGTGGATGACAATGTGCAGAAACGGTTACTCTCAGACCTTTCTAGTGGGAATGCAAAATGATACAACCCTAAGAAAAGGAATTTGGCAATATCAGCAATATTGCCTTTGTCCTAGAAATCTCACTTGTAGGAACAGATCTAAGATATCAGACACACTGTTGAAAGATGTATGTGTAAGTTTATTTGTTGCAGCACTTCTTGTTGCCAAAAAAAAAAAAACCTGGGAAAAATTAAAAATGTCCACCAATAGGGTGTAGTTGTGTAAAGGGTAGTACCTTCACTCCGTGAACAGTCTGCAGCCATTAAGAATGAGAAAACAAGCCGCGCATGGTGGCGCACACCTGTAATCTCAGCAGCTCAGGAGGCTGAGGCAGGGGATCGTAAGCTCAAAGCCAGCTTCAGCACCTTGCCAAGGACCCAAGCAACTTGGTAAGACCCTGTCTCAAAATAAAAAAATAAAGAGGGCTGGGGATGTGGATCAGGGGTTAAGTGCCCCTGGGTTCAATCTCCAGTACCAAAAAAAAGTGAGGAAACATCAGAAAAAAAATCCAAATAAAAAACAGGGCAAGGGCAAATGATCTGAATAGACATTCCTCAAAGGAAGGCGTACGGATGGTCAAGTACGTGAAAAAATGCTCGCATCACAGACCACTAGGGAAAAGCAAATCAGACCACAGTGAAATATCATCTTACCCCTATTAGAATGGATATTATCAAAAAGACAGAAAAAAAAAAAAACACTGGTGCAGAGAAAGGGGGACTCTCACACACTGCCAGGGGGAATGTAAATAGGTGCGGCCACTATGGAAAACAGTTTGGAGTTCCCTCAAAAAAAAAAAAAAAAACTAGAAATAGAACTACCATAGGGTCCAGCAATTCTACTACTGGGTGTAGACCTAAAGTAAAGGAAATCAGTGTATGTGAAAGACTTCCCTGCACTTCCCTGCTATTGCAATACTATTCACAATAGCCAAGATGTGGAATCAACCTCAGTGTCCACGAATGGGTAAAGGAAACGTGGCACATGTGTGCGTGTGCACAAACACAGGAACATTATGCTGCCATAAAAAACAAATCCTTTGTGGCAAGCTGTGTGGGCCTGGAGGACACTGTCAAGTGAAATAGGCCAAGCACAGAAAGACAAATGCTGCATGTTCTCCTTTATATTGGGAATCTAAAAATGCTGGTCTAGTAGAAGGAATGCGTATAATAGTGGTTACTAGAGCCTGAGGAGCATGGGAGGGAAGGGAGAGAGGATGGCAGCAGGAGCAGGTGAATAGAAGGAACATCTCCTGACGGTCTGCAGCACAGCAGCCTCACAGCCATCAGGGAAAAGCAAAGCAAAACCACAGTGAGATACGTTTCAAATAGCTAGTGCAGGATTTCAAAGTCTCCCAGCACAAAGACACAGTAGATGTTGCAGGTGACAGGTATGCCAATTACCCTCACCTAATCCTCACATATTACATGTGTGTGTGTGTATGTGTAATAAAATATCACACTGTACCCCACAAATATGTAAAATTATTATCAAATATTTCAATGTTTTTAATTCAAAATATATGAGGACACTTTGTATATCATTCTGGCACAATCCCTAGGATATACTGTTAAGTGAACAAAAGGAAACCTGGTAGAAAAGAACTTGGGCTAGGGCATAGCTAGATAGGAGAGGAGGTGCTCAGCACATGCAAAGCCCTGAGCTCGATCCCCAGTATGAAAAAGTATACATATTAAAAAATATACCATATATACTTCGTTTTAAAAGAAAGAGTGTGTGAGAAAGAATCTATTTTTTCATCTGGTTTTAGTTTTTCAAACACTTAGTGATGTGTGTGGTGTTGGGGTTTGAACCTGGGTCTGTGCGCATGACAGGCAAATGCTCTACTGCTGAGTGACTGCTCCAGCCCTATTCTTTTTATACATACATATGTACTTTAAAAGAGAGAGAGAGAGAGAGGGACAGTGAGAGAGAGAAAGAATCAATTTTATTTAGTTTTCCATGTGGCTTTCACTGCCGGATACTTTATTGTGTTCGTTATGCTGGGGTTCAAATCTGTGACCTCATGCATGCCAGGCAAGCACTGTAATCCCTGAGCCACCACTCCAGCCCCACATTTACCTTTTTATGATATACATCTATCAGTTTCTAAGAAGGAGAAGATACAAATATACATATATAGGGGTACAATAGTTTAAGGTACACATATGATATATATATAAAATTATGTACATATGCAAATACTTAAATATATGCATTTATTTATACTTTAGGATATGGATAAACCACTTTGGTTACCACAGGCAAGAGAGGAATCAAGTGAAGAGAGCAAGAACAAAAGCTGGAACTTCTTGAACAGAATTTACTACATAGATTTGACACTGGAACAATGTAAATTGCTCGTATAATTATAAAACCACATTAAATCAAAAGGAAAAGAGCAATTCCTAAAAATTGAAAGTAAAATGAAACAAATGAACTTCACTGTGTATTTAGTTGGCAGCATAGTCACTGAAGAATTCATCTAAGTAATTTTAAAACAGCTATTTGACTATACATCCCTAGTGCGATAGATTCTAAGGACAAAAAAAGAAACTTTTACAAAATCTTAAACTGTTCTCAGAAATCCACTGCTAACAATGAAACCAATATTATTATTCTGAAACATGTACAGTAAAGCAAATATGCAATTATGTTAATATTGTTTAGAACCAAGATTTTAGATGGAGAAAATATACAAATATAAAATCAAAGAAATGAAATTAGAACACTGCATACAAAATTCAAATTCAAAATGTTGGAATGAAATCATGGTGTATTTTCTCGTAAGTGTTGCTTTTCATTCTGTCCACTGAAAAAGGCTAGAAACAAGGACATTCTCCTGCCCAGGAAGTCCCGAAGCCAGCTTAGATTTTTAAATCCTGCATAAAAGTGATCTTTAAACAAATTGAGCCTCCTTGGAGAAACTGCTGACTCTAGGTCTAGAGCAGGAAATTTACAAGATGTGCCTAGAACATCTGTCACAACAGACAGCGAGGGAGTTATCAAACATCCAGAAGACAACAGAAAGAGACTCTCCCCAGCAGAAATGGAAAAATCTGAGAACCAGTAAGAGTAATGATGTCAAAGAATTTAAAAACATCAAATATGTTAAAGACCCATGTGATCTTAACTGTACAACTTCTCAAGGACTATCTTTGGAGGACAACAGGGAACCAACCTTTTATTCTGAAAACATAAATACAGGTCAAGAATCAAGGATTTAACCTGCTCTTTTTTTTTTTTTTTTTTCCCCAGGGCTGAGGACCGAACTCGGGGCCTTGCTAGGCAAGCCGTGCTACACAAGGGCTCTGCCACTGAGCTAAATTCCCAACCCCTTAACCTGTTCTTGATGTATGAATTATACTCAGGTTAACCAAACAGGTGTTTGTGTTTGTGTGTGTGCGTGTATCATTTTATCTTGATGCTGGAGATGGAACCAGACTTGCACATGCTAGGCAAATACTCTACTATGGAACCACATCCTTAGTCCCCAAACAGTTTTTAAGGGAAAGTTTCTCTTTATGAAAATCTTCCATCTAATAAATGAATGGTAGAATGTTACCATTTTATAATGAGTGCTGACATTACAGGTTGTATTAGTCCATTTTGTATTGCTGTAATGAAATACCTGGAGCTGGGTGTTTTACAAAGTAAGGAGGTTTATTTGGCTCATGATTCTGGTGGCTATGAGTCCAAATAGCATGGCACTGGCATCTTGACAAGGGGTGCTTTCCTATGTCACAATATGGCAGAGAAATGGAAAGGGAAGTGTTGCTAGTAAAAGGGGGCTAAGCTCATGGGGTGGCCTCACTTTATGACAGCCTGCTCTTGGGAGAGCTAACTCACTCCACAAGACTAGAATTAATCCCTTTTGAGGGCAGATACGACCCACATAACCACCTCTTCTAGGCCCCACCTTCACACCACCACACTGAGGAGCAAGCTTCCAGCTCAAGAACCCTGCAGGGGACAAACCACATGGAACTCTGGCTTAGACCTAAGCGAAGATCATCAGTGTCTGCTACATCACAGACAGACACAGGTCACCAGTTGGCTCCTGAGAGAGAGGAGCAGTACGACCTATGAAGGGTTCTCGATGAAAACACTGGGCTTGAATCAGATCAAACCTCCAACACGCAGTCTAGAATTTACCAAAAAAAAAAAAAAAAAAAAAAAAAAATGCTGGTCAGAGAAATAGGTTCTGGATAAAAGGACACCTCAGGGCTCAATCAGGAAAATACAAACCGTGAGAAACTGCAGGTCAAAAGATGCCGTGTCTTCCATATAGAAACTGAAAAGATAAAAGGGAGGGGGAAGAAGAAACTGGAGCCAGACGGAAACAAACCAACCCTTAAGAAAAATGGAAAATAGCAATTAGGGGAGCTTGAATATGGACCATTTTAGATGTGATAATGGTCCTGTGGTTTCAGCTCTTGAAGGGAATTCTGATCACTTACACAGATGGAAGCAGTTGTGGAGGAAAGAGGCCTCGAGAGCACCTCTTTGGGCTGTTGGGGTGGCTCATGGGGAGAAGGGAAATGCAGGCGCAATAAGATTGGACATGCACTGATCACCAAAGCTGGGCGAAGGTATGTGGGGATGCATTTGATTTTTCTTTTCACTTTTGTGGTTTAGATTTTTCTATTAAAAAAAAAAAACATTGAAATGAGAAAATACAAGTCACACACACGTCCTGCCTCACCCTGCTTGCTGAGCATGTCTGGCTCCTAACGGTGTTTCTTCCTCTTCTGAACTGAGGCCTCGACTTCTGTAGGATGGTAACGCACGTATCCTAATTGGAGGCTGCCCAGGGGAGGCCTTTCCACCATGGCCCCCGCCGCTGAGCCCTCCTATTTCACGTTCTGACTCTCACCCTACAGAAAAGGAGAATGAAGACTTCTGAGTTAGAAGGTAAATTTGGATGTTAAAGTACCAAACTGCAATTATTGAAACATGAGACCTGTTCAACTATAGCATCTGATAATGTCAAACCCTCACCCGTGCTGGGATTCTGCCCAGGTTGGTGAGGTGTGCGACACACAAAAGCCAATGGCCTGGCAGCAAGAGGGAATGGGGGAAACAGGCAGATCGTCACCTGCGACTAAAACTCAAGACCTTGCAGGAACCATGGGGGTGGCAATAACATTTTTCATGATTTGAGGCTAAAGAGAATTTGTTCTGAATCTCAGGGATCTCTGAGCTGAGGGCAATGCTGCTTACTATTTGTGAATTATCACTCCAGGTCATGTACTAAGCATTTTGTAATTACGTCATCGAATCTTTACGCCGCCACCCTGTGACATGGGTATTAGCACCACAATTTGACAACTGAGAAGTAGGAAGTTCAGAGAAGTTGAGTAACTTGCTCAGGATGACACAGCTGGTGTGAGCTGTCTTGTCCTCTAAGCTAGGACAGTCTGCCTGAAAAACTCTCTCCACTCTCTGGGTTTGGTGAGCCACAGGACATTACTTTATAGACACCACCCCGCCTGGTGAGGTCATTATAAAGGTCAGTCAGAGAGCGTTTCCTGTGTAAAAATTCCAACTCTGGAAATAAAGGCAACAGCCCCATCTGAGAAAACTGGGTGTTCAGAAGACAGCTCATGCCTCAGTTATGTTTTTAGGCCATAAATCCAGAGAAGAGTTCTCAGAAGCCTGGCAGGTGCTGGTGAGCAACTAGAAAGGAGGAAGTGTGTACTGCAGTTCCCTTTTCCTACCATCTCATTTCACCTTTAAATGGATCATAACAATATCTTCAACAAATGCAGCACTTTCTCCCCTGTGGCAAGTAATGCGATAAAAGCTGATTTCTTTAGCACCCTATTGATTAGAAAGCAGCAATATGGTGCAATGGGAATTGACGACCACAAACCCTACCCAGAGGCAGCGAGATATCCTAAGGAGGTTTATGACTCACCATCAAAACACAGTTACATTGCACACAGGCAGGGAGTCTATGCACCTTATCGAATTAAATTTATCTGATGCACTTTCAGTCACACATGAAAGCTGGAGAATCAGAATACTTGATCGCCCAGAACCTCATGTGCCTGGCCTCACTATCTTTTCTGCCATGGATCTAGATAAATGTGACCTCCGGTGTCATATCTATTTATTCCATCGCTTGAAGATCATGGGGAGATTAGATTCAGAGCTGAACTGGAAAGAATATGCTAGAACATGACCTAGGGACTGCCCTTTCCTAATACTAAATCATTTCTAGGGAGAAACTTAGCTCTACATCTTGGGAGGCCATGGGAATGCCTCAGTGCATTGGGTGAGGCTCCAGCATCTATTACTCTAGTTAAGAAATCATATGTGGGGGGCTGGAGCGGTGACTCTGCAGTTACTGCACTTGCCCAGCATGCGCAAGTACGTGGGTTCAAACCCCAGCACCACATACACAACTAAGTGTCAGAGCAATGAAAGCCACATGAAAAACTAAATAAAAATTGATTCTCTCTCTCTCTCTTTCTCTATCTCTCTGACTCTCTCTCTCTCTCTCTCTCTCTCACTGTCTTTCTCTCAGAAAGAAAAAAAAGAAAAGAAAAGAAATTATATGTGGGGCTGGGCATGGTGGCACATGCCTATAATCCCAGCAACTTGGGAGGCTGAGGCAGGAGGATCACAAGTTCAAAACCAGCCTCAGCAACTTCGTGAGACCCCATCTCAAAATAAAAAAATAAAACACTGCTGGGTTTCATCCCCAATACCAAAATAAAAAACAGAAGAAAAAAAATGTGTTTAGGCTATATATGTCCAGAAACTGGCAAGGGCTTCTGAGTGGCAAGTGCTGTTATTATGATCATATTATAGCTATTAAATCATGGTGCTTGCCTTGTAGGAAAGATGCTTGCCTACTTAGAACTAGGTTGGTGGCTTTTACTTTGTCTTCAAAAGAGGAGTGGGTACGTGTCTTTGGTCTTCATCTGAGTTAAGATCAACTTAAATATAATCAATTTAATGATCACCATACTATACCCCCATTTATGCTTTCAATTTATCCCAAATAAGCAAATTAATGAAAAGCAGGCCTGAGACAAAAAAGCCATTTCTGGAAAAGGACTGGGAGCCCAGCTGTCGAGTGAAATTCCCCAGCCTCAGGAGGCCGCAGAGGATGCCAATAGCCTCAGGGTCTGGGCATCTCTGCGGGAGTCAGGATTCTCCAGGGAGACAGAACCAAAGGGATATGGATCTATATGGAAAGAGATTTATTTTAAGGAGTTGGCTCATGTGATTATTGAGGATGGCAAGTGCAAAACCTGCAGGGTGGCCTGGCAGCCTGAAGACCCAGGAGGAGCGATGTCACCCATCAAGGCCCTCCGGCGTGTGAGGTCAGTCTTGTGCTGATTCAGGCCTTGGACCAATTTGGATGAAACCCATATACGTTGCAAAAGACAATCTGCTCTACCACTGATTTAAATGTTAATCTCTTCCAAAAACATCTTCAGAGAAATATCCAGAATGATATTGGACCATCTGTGTGGATATCATGGCCCAGCCAGGTTGATAATGTAATATTAGCTATCACAATTCTGTCTCTCTCACATGCACTTGAGCGAGGTTTGTCACCAGGATGGGAAGGAAGCCTCAAGGTGTCAGTGCTAAGCCCCAAAGCCATCGTGGGAGCTTCCAGGGACACCACCACATACCTGAGGACAGAAACACCAAGCACCATCACATCAATTCCATGGGAGGAATTGATAAACAAAATCTATTGGTTCTGAAACAGACATTATCCTAAATCTCTGAAATAAACTCATTGAATCCCCATCTCACAGGTGAAGAAACTTTTTTTGGTTAAGTGACACCCCAACATCCATCAGCTACTAGAAGAATCTATTTGAACATAGGTCCTCAAATATCCCTGTGATCTTTCTTCACAGGCCCCATAGGAAAGGGAAGCAAGGTCAGAAAATGTCTCTAAGAGAAGGAACCAATAGCCGGGCTTGGTGGTGCATGCCTGCAATCCCAGCAATTTGGGAGGCTAAGGTAGGAGGACTGCAAGGTCAAGGCCAGCCTCAGCAACTTAGCAAGGCCCTCAGAAACTTAGTAAGACTGTCTCAAAATTTAAAAAAAAAAAATTAGAAAAGGGCTGAAGGTATAACTCAGTAGTAAAGTGTCCCTGGGTTATATCCCCAGAACTAAGGAAAACAAAAACAGAGAGAAGGAGCCCGTGCTGGGGAACATCTAATCTAAAGTTCTGTGATTTCATGT
>PVKS010006657.1:0-70559 GCA_004027875.1 Aplodontia rufa
GGGCCGTCTCCCGGCTCAGGCGCTCCTGGGGGTTCAGCTGGGCCAGCTGGGCAAACTGAGCTGGAGGAGGGAAAGGGCACCCAATGCATCACTCCTGGCAGCCAGCAGGAAGCCCACAGGCCGCCCTCTCATCTGTTCTCACACCCCATTGATCCTACCACTCATGGGTACCCAAAGATGAAGGGGCTCCCTCAGAAGGTGGCCTCTGGGCCCTGCTCACTGGCCTCCTGACTGAGCCTCCCCTTGAGCAGTGGGAGTGGTACTCAGCAGTAAAGGTGAACAGCATCCTGTCCTCCCCAGCTGGCTCATAGGCCCCCTCAATGCAGCTTGGTGCCAGAGTGCTGGGGTACCAGGTGTCCCCCACCCCACGAGTGAACTTGGCCAATCACTTTCTTTCATGAGTCTTAATACTCACATGTAAAATGGGAGAATGCTGGCACCAGGTAAGCGTGTTACAGGGGACATTAATAAATGACAATATAGAAAATGCTCCAGGAACAACTGCCTGGCGGGCCTGAATTCTATGTAGACCTGTCCTGGGGCTGGAGTGGTGGCTCAGTGGTTATGGTACTTGCCTGGCATGCGGGAGGACCTGGATTCAAACCACATACACAATGAAGTGTGGGAGCAACAAAAACCACATGAAAACTAAATAAAATTGATTCTCTGTATGTAGATCAGTCCTTATTGGTAGCTGGAGGATAGGATGAGAATGGAAGGGTGACAGAGACAAGCCTCGCATACATGTGGGCCTCATCTGGGAGGAATAGGGAGTGAGAGGCTTCCCTACCTTTTTCAAAATATTTATTTATTTATTTATTTTTAAAGAGGGAGAGTGTGAGAAACAGAGCATCAATTTTATTTATTCATCTGGTCTTTGGCTCTCCAACACCTAGTTGTGTATGTGGTGCTGGGGTTCAAACAAGGGTCCTTGAACATGCCAGGCAGGCACTCCAACACTGAGCCACTGCTCCAGCCCCTTATCAAAATATTTATGAACAACTCCTTAAGAAATATGGAAGGCAGAAAGAGTAAAGCAAGACACAGCTGTGTATCAATAATTCAAAATCATGTCCATAGCTAAAGCCACCTGTCTACGCTCCCCTGCTTGCAAACCCATCCATCTCCCCAACAGAACAGTCTCTTGAATGCTGGGATTATTACTCCCTTCCAATAACCCTTTTGAACAGCCCAGCATCCTTACTCAGACTGAGCCAAGAAGATGTATGTGTTGTCACATCAAGTTCCTTGATGTCTTTGAGGGACACATCACACTGAACTAGTCCCTGCCGCAGTGCTGGAACAGACAAAAGTAATGCTGGACAGTTAGAAAAAGCCCAGAAATATAACCTGGACATATGGTTCCAATCTCATCAGAGGGTAGTGAGTGGGGACAGTATTATCCATGCTTGGAACGCAGTAGAGAGTCCCAACAGTTCCCTCAGAATCCCGCTGCCCACAGGATGGGAAAGGGGATGGTCCTCCCAAAACCTGTGCCCAATCTCCCCAAGCAAGTGACCCCACTTAGGTCTCTCCTGGTCATTTTCAGGTGATTCTGGGAAGGTGGCCAGGTGGACCTCAGGTAACTCCTCTGCTCCCCGGGAGCTGGGCCTTCGCTTGCACAAACAGATCAATAATCCATGTTTGTAATGTAAGGCAGATAAAACAGAAAAAAACTGACACAACATACATGGTAGGTGCAAACCTGAACCAGAATCCAAACCTAACCCTAAAACACATCCAGGCTCGTAAATGTTATTGCCAGAGAATTTAGGTAGAAATCACAGCCTGAAATCTCCTATTTCCACCTCAAGAGGAAGCTGCTAGTTTTCTGGGTCAGGCTGGGGAGGATTCAGATGAAGGAAGACATGCCAGAAGCATTCTGCCAACATTTATTCAACGTCTATGATGTTTCAGGCCTTCTTCTGTGTCAGGGTGCAGAAAGTACTGATAGGGCAGGGTTAGGAAGAGAGCTCAAATGGTTAAATTAAAATGGAGTTCTAGAAAAAATTAAATTAAAAAAAAAGCCAAGAAGAGGAACAGAGAAACAAAGACTTAACAGAGATACAACAGAAAACAAATTTGAAAATGTCAGCCCTTCTTGAAGGGAAACCAATAGAGTAGAGGAAAGGATGGGGGGAAGTGTAGAGGGAGGAAAACACCGGGGAATGATACTGGCCAAATTATATTGTTATATCCTGTGCATATACAAATATGTAACAACAAATTCCCATTCAGTGCAACTGAATACCAATAAAAATATGGAAAAAAGGGGCTGGAGCCGTGGTTCAGTGGTTATAGCACTTGCCTGGCAAGCACAAGGATGAGTTCAAACCCCAGCACCACGTAAACAATGAGGTGCCAGAGCAACAAAAGTCATGTGAAAAACTAAATAAAATTGATTCTCTCTTTCTTTCTCTCACTGTCTCTCTCTCTCTCTTTGAAAATAAAAAAATTTTAAAATATGGAAAAAACAAAAATAAAATGACAGCCCTTCATACAAATATACAAATTATTATATTAAATGTTAAAGGACAAAACATCTTAATTAAAAGCAGAGATTGTCAGAATTAATACAAAGCAAGACTCAAAAACATGCTTTGTGCATTACAAAATCTTTAAAAAGCTTGGATTAAGATATGATATGGGAAATGTAGAAAAAGAAGGCAGACCCAAGCATGGCGGTGCACACCGAGCAACTTGGGAGGCTGAGGCAGGAAGATCATAAGTGCAAAGCCAGCTTCAGCAACTTAGCAAGGCTCTAAGCAATTTAGTGAGATGCTGTCTCAAAAAAAAAATTATTTAAAAAAAATTTATAAAGGGCTGGGGATGTGGCTCAGCGGTCAAGCCCCTGGGTTCAATCTCTGGTACAAAAAATACAAAAACAAACAAACGAAATGAATATTTAAAAAAGGAAAAAAAGGTTAAAATGCTTATATTAGTATCTAATGAAGTGGACTTCAAAACAAAGAATATCAGAGAAGAAAAAAGACATTTCATAATGATTATGTCAATTCATCAGAAAGTTTTTTTTTTCTTTTAAGAGGGAGAGGGACAGTGAGAGAAAGACTCAATTTTATTTAGTTTTTCATGTGGCCTTTGTTGCTCTGACACTTCATTATGTACGTGGTGCTGGGGTTCTTCAAAGTGTCACAACGGCTGAGCCACCACTCCAGCCCCATCACAAAGTCTTAATAATTATAAATGTCTCTATATTTAATAATAACTACAAAATGCATAAATCTATAAAATGGGGGCTTCCATATATATGTATATGGAAGAAAGATTTTTTTTCAAGAGAGAGAGAAAATATTAATTTTTATTTAGTTTTTTCGCATGGCTTTCATTGCTCTGACACTTAGTTGTGTACGTGGGTGGGTGGTGCTGGGGTTTGAACCCGTGTACTTGCGCATGCCGGGCAAGTGCTGTAACCACCAAGCCACCGCTCCAGCCCCTGGAAGAAAGATTTTTAAATCAATGATCTAGGGCTAGAGAGGAGGCTCAGTGGTAGAGTGCTTGGCTGGCATGCATGAGGAGCCAGGTTCAATCCCCAGCACCGCATACACAACTAAGTAGAAGAAAAACAAAAACCAGATGACAAAATTAACTCTCTCTTTTAAAAAATCAAACCAAATCAACGATCTAAGAGTCCATCTTCAAAGCCAGAAGGAGAATGGCTAATGCCAGAGAGAGAAGAGAAATCTCTCTAGGATGGAGTGGTACAACTCTAGGGTCAGTCTGTAGTGGGACATGTCTCAAAAATGCCTCAAATTGTACCTGGAGTTAATTCCTTCTAAGTCAATTTTTCTCTTCCTGCACTCTTATCATGGCAGCCATTGGCAAACTATAGACCTAGGAGATAGAAGAGTTTTTCACTGTCATCCTGTCTCAGATCAACCTGTGAGGCACTCCTGAAGTACCTCTCCCTAGCCTGACTCAACCAAGGAACTCCCCTCCTGTGTCCTCTCTCTGGTTAGACTATACTTTACCCATATTTATTCATTTGTTTAGTCACTGAATACCTACAATTAGGTTAGAAAGATACAGGGATTTTATAATGTATAAGTTGAGATTCAGTTCTGCAAACTACAGGCAACCTAAGCTAAGCCATTTGTCCTCTTTGAAGTTCTCTGTACCACCTGAAAAATAGGGACAATTCAGCTGTCTACTAGGCAAGCTTATTGTGAGGGTTGAATTGAATTACACATTCAAAGGGTCTAGCCAAGAATCTAGTCTATGGCAGGGACTCAATCACTGGGAGGGGCTGGAGTGGTGGCTCAGCAGTTGGAGCACTTGTCTGGCAAATGAGAGGATGCAGGTTCAAATCCCAGCACCACATACACAACTAAGTGTCAGGGAAACGAAGGTCAGATGGAAAAAATAAATAAGATTTATTCTGGGTCATCTGAGTCTTGCCCCCGCTCTTTAAAACAAACAAACAAATTACTGAGAGTTATGACTCCTGCCAGGCTTTGGGCAAGGTCCTGGAGAGGTGGACACTGACCCAGCCCGTACCCTGCAGGAGCTCACAGAATGTTCCACTCTGTCCCCT
Organism: Aplodontia rufa; assembly: GCA_004027875.1. NCBI lineage: Eukaryota > Metazoa > Chordata > Mammalia > Rodentia > Aplodontiidae > Aplodontia > Aplodontia rufa. Next base: position 4,553 of record PVKS010006657.1, read on the forward strand.
TGGCCCCCACCGCCCTGGCCTCACCTTGCAGCCGCAGGCTCTCCTGGTACTGGATGATGAAGTACTCTTGGGTTTGCTGCAGCTTCTTCAGCTCATTCTCTGTGTCCTGTGTGAGCAGTCGCAGCTCCTCAAACGTCTGGTTGATCTGAAGATGCTTCTGGGACATGGCGTCAACCAGGATGCCAGAAGGAGAGCTACACTGGAGATGGATTGGGTAGATGTCAGTAGGAGCAATGTGCTGGGCAGAGCGTTGGGGAGAAGACCTCAGGACTTGGGGAACACTAGTGCTATAGACCCCAAACTCCATATCTGGGGTAAGAAGGGTCATCTGAGGGCTGGAGCAGTGGCTCAGCTGTTGGAGCGCTTGCCTGGCATGCACAGGGACCTGGGTTCAAATCCCAGCACCACATATACAACTAAGTGTCAGAGAAACAAAGGCCACATGAAAAACTAAATAAAATTGATTCTCTCTTGAGTTACACACACCAACCATGCTATGGCTCAAGAATTTTTTGTGACTGAAGGAAGAAGAGAGAGGCCAAACTTCTTATAGGTGGTATCTTGGGGACCCAAAAATGAAGTTACTAGGGAGACATCAAGAAGGCCTCTGAACATTCAGGAGCTTTCCAATGAATTGTTCTCAGAATAAAATCTAAATTCCTTCACATAGCTTCACCCAACTTAGCAGATAGTCTTCGCCTGCCTCCACCCAGCTCCCCGGCTGCCTGTCTCTGTTCCTTGAAAGCACCAGCATGTGCCTGCTTCAGGGCCTTTGCATTCGCTGGTCCATCAATCTAGAACATTTTGACACCAAATCCTTCTGAGGCAAGTACTTTAACTCAGCAGCACTGAAAGTGCTTTTTTTGTTTGTTTTTATTTTTTACTTGTTTCCGGTCCATTTCCTTCCAATAAGGATGTGAGGTCCCTAAGTGCTATGACCTCTTTATTCCTGAGGCTTAGAACACCCACAGTGTTGGAGAACAGTCTGATGGCTGGGAGAAGGACTGAGCCCTCGCTGTGACCAGACTAGTACCTTGGAAACATGATTCAATCAGGGCTGCAATATTTTCCCTGTCCACAAGTAGCTCATGCTTATGACAATTTCAGGCCACAGACCCTGTGTGACCTGACTACTGCACCCTCGTGAATTTTACCCATTTATCCCCAGCCTCCCTTCTCAGCTACTCTGACGACTTCCAAGTCTTCAAATGTGATTCCAAGGCGGAAACCTTCCTGCCCTCACACGATGCTGTTACTTGGGGCTACAAAGCTCATCCTTTCTCCGTTCCTCCCTCTTGCCCCACCCTTTCCTCAAGAAGCTCCTCTGCCAGCTGCCCCACTCTGAGATGTCATTTATCCCATTTGTGTCCCCTTAGCACTTGGCTCAACTCTAGAGAATCTAGCCTTGGGGCTGGAGCAGTAGCTCAGTGGTTTCAAGGCTTGCCTGGGATATGTGAGGACCCTGGTTCAAACCCCAGCACCACATACACAACTAAGTGTTGGAGAAACTAAAACCAGAAGAAAATAAATAAATAAAATTGATTCTGACTTTCTTCCTCTCTCTCTCTCTCTCGAATCTATCCTTGCCCAGATTCCTTGTAGGCAAGGACAAAGCCTTTATCTATTTCTCCAGTCCTAACCCAGCATCAGGCACACAGTAGGACCTCAATAAACTTGTACTGAGTGAACTGTACAATTCTTGCTAAGGGTTCCAAATTAATACATAAATAAATAACATCATCTGTGATTCATGCCCTGCTCTAAGATCTTTACAAACTTCATCTTGCTTTGCTGCAGATAATACAGCTTTTTGTACATGCAGATGATGTCTTTGGGATTTGAGAAGGTGGGAGATAGTTCTCCCTCCTGCTCCCTGGGCCTCATTTTTTTTTTGGCCTTCCTATCTTCCTTCTTCCAACACAGACTTTGCCTTGGGCCTTCCTCATGGAAACCACCAAGGTACATTTCTTATTTTGGCCCCAGACCTATTTACTGAATGTCATATGTTTTCGTGATTTGTAATGCCATCTCTGACAAACATGGAGTTTGAAGGGATGTGTGTGTGTGTGTTTAGGGTTTCTTTTTCTGTGCCATTGTCTTTTTGTCCATCGTTGGCCCATGTAGAGTTTCATTTAGTCATCATAAAATCCTTATAAGAGGGCTGGAGCGGTGACTCAGTGGTTATGGTGCTTGCCTGGCATGCATGAGGACACGGGTTCAAATCCCAGCCCCTCGTACACAATGAAGTGTTGGAGCAGCAAAAGCCACATGAAAAACTAAATAAAACTGATTCTTTCTGGGGCTGGAGTGGTGGCTCAGCGGTTTCGCTGCTTGCCTGGCAAGCACGAGGACCCGGGTTCAAATCCCAGCACCACGTACACAACTGAGTGTTGGAGCAACTGAGGCGATGTGAAAAACTAAATAAAAAGTTGTTTCTCTCTTTCTCTCTCTCTCTCACTGTCCCTCTCTCTTTATACACATAAAAAAACTTACAAGGTAGGTACTATTACTATACCTATTTTACAATAGAAGAAATGGAGGCTGGGGACGTGGCTTAGCATCACAAGGCCCTGAGTTCAGTCCCTAGCACCATGAAGAAAGGAAAAGAAAAAAAAATAAAGAAGAAAAAGAGGCTCAGAGAGGTTAAGTAATTTGCTCAAGTCATTTGCAGCAAATGGCAGAACCTTGGGCCACTCCAGACCACATGCAACGCTGCCTCTCACATTTGCCCCGGTTTCTTATTTCTTTGGCTCTCCATATTCCAGCGTTTTGCAAAAACACAGCACGTCTGGAGAAAAAGGCATATGGCAGGACTCCCCTCTCCTCTTCTCACACCCACAGCACACTCACGTTGTTGGCCTCGCGGACCAGCCTCTGTTCGTTGTACAGAATGTGTCGGATGCAGCGGACCAGCTCCATGGGGCAGCGGTCATACGTGTTCTGAAAGAAAGCAACAGTGGCCACCCTCTGCTCCAGCCATGTGGATTCCCATGCCATGCCCACCCGTTCTTGTCCTTCAGCCCCTGCCTCAGCCTTTCCCAGGAAGCCTCAGGAGCCATCATCAGACACCTCTATCTCTCCCTTGGTCCACCTTCCCTCACAGATCTTCTTATTTGGTTTGCAGTGATAGAAAACCCAGTTTACAAAGCACTTCCAATCTACCATATCTTTTGACTTTTACAGCATGGAAACCCTATATCATAAGCAAAAATCATTACCCTCTTTTGAGAGGCTAACTACTTGTTCAGAGACAAATAAGTAAGCAGATGACTCTAGGCCCAGGGCACCTGATGGCAAGGTCAAGGTACTTTCCGCCTTACTCCTGCTCCTGGATTCCTATTCTGTTTCCCCTCATGTTTCTCCTGTTTCCTCCCTCTTCTGGGATGAACTTTCCCTTCCCCTGCACTCTGTTTGGATTTAAGAGGGGTTCTCTAAGAAAAACAAGGGAGTTGCAATAAATGCTGGACCATGATTACCCCCCCACACACACCCCTTTCCTGCTTTCACAAAATCTCTCTTTCTTCCTCCATACTCCTCCCAGAAGCTACATCTTCCTTCAAAACAATTCAGGGCTGGAACAGCAGCTCAGTGGTTATGGTGCTTGCCTGGCATGTGCAAGGATGCAGGTTTGAACCCCAGCATCATGTACACAGCAAGATATCAGAGCAAGGAAAGCCACATGAAAAACTAAATAAAGTTGATTCTCTCCCTCTCTCTCTAAAAAAAAAAAACAAACGAAAAACAGCAATTTAATTCAAAGCCCCTTTATCCAGTTCTTGCCTCCAAAGTGACTCTGCTCTTTACCAACTGTCCTGCCTTTAATAAAAAGACCCCCAAGGGGCTGGAGCGTTGTTGTAGCAGTTACAGCATTTGCCTGGCCTGTGCAAGTAGACTGGTTCAAACTCTAGCACCAGCACCCATACACAATGAAGTTTCAGAGCAAGAAAGTCACATGAAATAAATAAAGTTGATTCTCTCTCTCACTGTCCCTCTTTCTTAAAAAAAAAAAAAAGAAAGAAAGAAAGAAAAAAAAGAACCCCAAGAGGGATGCCTCCTTCCCTGTCTAGAATCTGCCAGTCTTGCTTTCTCTAGCAAAGGAATCCTGACTCAGTCTGTCTCCATGCCCTCTGTTTGATCTTGTTCACTCATTCCCCCACACTCCTACCTCTTGCTTTGTAATATGTTAAAGGAATCTGACAGGTCTGAGTTGGAAGGAGGGGGTGGGGGAAATTGAAGAAAAGTTGCCACTAAGCTCCTGGTCCCATGGTGAGTCAGTGGCCAGGCCAGCAAAAAACCCATGGGTTCTGATGCTAAAACAAGAAGGCAGACACAACCTCCCCATAGGTGGCTTGGCATTCACACCCACCTGGAGCTGTGTGGCATAGTGTCCCAGCTTGATCTTCAGCAAAAACCCATCTTCCCCCACCTGGTGCTCAGCCTTCTTCTGCAGTTCTTGCACCAGGCCCTCCAGGAGCTGGGTGGCTTGGGCTCTGTCCTGGGGATTATCCAAGTCAATGGCATCCCTGGGGACAGAGCAGAGGAAACTTACTGTGGTACCTCCTTGGGCAAGGAAGTCTGGCACTAAAAGTGTGACATGGAAATTCCAGGCTCCTGACTAAGGGTGCTCCAGGACGCACAGGACTTGTTCCTAACAACTCAGAATCTAGAAACATCTCTGTTCCCTCCAAGGCTCCCATTTCCCTGTTCCCCTTTCCCAGGGACACCACCCCTTCCGGAGAGAACAGACAGGTCCAAAGTCACAAGAAACCACAAAGAGGAGATCAAGAGGCCAAAGGACCTGGATGGTAGGGACCCTACCATGGCTGGCTTTCAATCCACTGTGCCAGGTAGTGCCGGACCTCGATGGGGAAGTGCTGTCCATATAGCACCTGCATCTGGCGCAGCGCATCTCCCTGCAGCTGCTGGGCCTGAATCCAGCCTGCCATGGCAGATCACCTAGAGCAAGCAGAGAGCTGAAGAGGCTCCTCCTATGGTAAAGGCTAGGGGCAGACCAGTCCTGTCATGCCCACCCAAAGACCTAGGTCAGGCCAGGCTCCCCAGACAAGCTCTCCTGGGCGGGAAGAAAGACAGTAAGAAGGGAAAGACAGCCCTTCCCCTCCAACAAGGAACCCGCTGAGGTTTGGGGTGGGGTATGGAGAGGCAGGTGCCCTCCTCCTCTTCCTCTCCCCTCACCCTACTGGGGCTTCCCCAGAGGGGGGACAACTTAGAAACTGAAAGAGAAACTTGACAGTGGCGGCCCAAAGGCCCTCTGAAGAGGGCTGCAAAAATCACCCCATCCTTCCTCGCACCCCATCCTTAATTTCAGGGAAGGCGGCGGGGGGGGGGGGCAATGTTCCAACTCAAAGAGAAAGGTCGCGACAGCCATTCCACGGCCCCGTCCCCTCCGGCACGTGGCTGAGGCTGTCAAGGAGAGTGGACTGAGGAGCTGTCTCTGGCGTGCTCCTCGGCTGGGTTCCAGTGCTCTCCGTCGCTCCGGGTCGTGCCCGACAGCGCCCCTCGCCACTTCAGTGCCAGGACGGCGCCCCTGCCGGGCGGCTTCCCTTCATCTTGGTGGCTGATCCCTCGTCCCTCTTTGGCTCTACTCGCTGTGTCAAAAGTCCCTCTTCAAGCTGGGAGCGATCCCTGCCCGGCGCCGGCCGTCGGGCTTCAGGGTGGCGGGTGCCCGGGTGCCGGCCGGGCTGGGAGTCGCGCGCCCCTCCCCGTGCGCGGCCGGACGCGCGGCTGGGCACCCACCTGGTGGGGCCGAGCGGTCCCGCGGCAGGGCCGGCTCCGCGCCCGCGGCTCCGGCTCCGGGGTCCTGGCGGCGGCGGCGGCGGCTGTTACTACAGGAAGGCGCGGAGAGCAGCGATTTCCTCCTCAAAGGTCAGCTGCCTCGGATAGACCATACACAGCGCGAGCTCTCGCCAGCACCCCTCCCCGCCCGGCGCTCCCTCCCTGCCTCCGCCCTCGGTCGCGGACTCCCCGCGAGTGCGCAGCGGCGGCGGCCGGGCTCCGCGGGCGGAGGGCAGGGGCGGCGCCGCGCGTGGGGGCTGCCCCGACGGCGGGGTCCCCCGGGAGTCCCAGCCAGCGCTCGCCTGCGGCTCGGCGGTGGGCAAGAAGTGTTGGAGCAGCCTGGGGGGGAAATCCCGGCTCTGAAAATCCCAAGCTAGAGCTTCAGTGTTCTCATCTGTAAAAGGGGTGGAGGGAAAGGTGGACTAGCTAGGGACGCCTCCCTGCTCCGACAAAAAAGTCATCCCTGAAGATTGAAAGATTGAAGAAGTGTGTGTGTGTGTGTGTGTGTGTGTGTGTGTGTGTGTGTGTCATGGAGGCTGGGAGGACACAGCTTTTGTGACCTCAAAGGCAAAGTTTTAGAGAGGGAAAGGACTGGGGGATTCCAGAGAAACCAACTTCACCACCACCGCCTCTCCACCTTCCTCCTTCCGTTACTCCCATTACTGTCTGAATTCCCTCTTGAAGCAAGACCAGATAAGAACCTTGGCAATCATATGATTCAACCCTCTGGCCCCTCTCCTGAACTTTGTAGGTAAGAAATGCAAGTCCAGAGAAGAGAAGGGGATTTTCCCAGAGCCACACAGTGGGCTCCTGGCCTGGTCAGCAGGCTGATCCATATAAACTATCCTGCCCCTTCATTCTCCCCAGTCACATTTGAGGCTGGCTCTACCTTTGGAGAGGTCCAAGGAGGGGTGGTCTTGAATCCTGACAACCTCACATCTGCCTATAGGTCTTATTACAGCAGTAAACCTCCTCCCTAGACCCTTGCCTGGGCCACAGTCCCCTTCCGCAAGACCTGGGGAGTTGGGTAAGGCCAGCCTGGACGCCTTCCATCCCCTTTGCCCAGCTTCCCTCTCCTCTGGGCCTCCTTTCTGCCTGGCATCTGATTTTGGCAGAACCAAAGGAGGGGCCAGCCTGATTGCCCACACATGGCCCAGTTAAGCCAAGGTCCAGTGTCTTTGGGGACTAATTCTCATTTGCCTCCTCCCTCCCTAATTCCTTCTTGGATCTGCCCTTTCTCTCCATTCCTCACTCCTACTCCCCCTTCTCATCCCTCACTACCTCCCTCAGTTTCATTCTTTTTACTTCAGAGAAAAACAAAGTTTTTCTGCAGAAGTTGAAATGTCTGGGTTCTCCCCGCCTTCCATGTGTGGCCACAGTGACTTAGTTGGCAGGATCACGAGGAAAGGAATTGAAAACTGTAAGGGAGTGCGTGGAGGATTTGAGGGAACCTTGTTTTCCAGATGTTCCTGGGGGTGTGCCTAGGGAGGAGAAGCTCAAGCCCTCTTCTCTCCTTTCTTCCCACACCCTGCACAATAGTTCTGGAGGGGGGTGCCCCTCAAACACACAGAGCTAGGGTCACCTGGAATGAGAATTAAATATCAGAGCTGAAAGTGACCATGACAGCTTTACCAATGGGAGGGGGGTAGAGGCTGGAGAGGGCAAGTGACTTGGCCAGTCAGTGTCACACATCCTGCCTATGGCAAATGCCAGCCTTTCACCAAGTGATGGGTGGACCCTGTTTGCCATGTGTGCCCGCAGCCTTTTGCTACCCGCAGATGTGGAAGTCAGTGGATGGGAGCAGATTCATTGGATTGCCAAGTCCTCTGAGCCAGGGCTGGAAGCAGAGGACCACCTTGGGTATGGACCCATGGCACCTAGACAAAGGTGATGTAGGGTGCTGCTTAAGAGTGGGGACCTTGCCTGCCTACTTTAGGCAGTCACCTCTCTGGACTCCTTCCCCAGGGCCTACAGGGGCCTGCTGCTCCAGCTGGCAGCCCCACTCACCAAACATCTGGCTGAGTTGGATTTGGCTTGGCTAGGGTGTGGGTAGGCCTGGGTCCTAAAAATCTATCATTGAGTCTCAGGGAACAGAACCGGAAGGGCTAACCTAAACAGGAGTGGAAGGGTCTTCAGAGCCCTCAGGTGCCCCCACACCGCACCCCTGTCAAACAACTGTTTCCCTGTACAGTCTGTAGCTCTCTCCCCATTGGGTCTTTGTCTGTGAGCCTCTAAATCTTGTGTCTTTTGCTGTTTGTTTCCTCCTCTTGCTTTGATCCCCACCTCCCTCAGTCTTTGTCTGGCTCTCTGATTCTGCCCGGGGTTTTCTCCCTTTCTCTGTGCCTCTGTTCTCCCTCTGTGATGCAGTGGGGAGGAGGAAGAACTTTGGAGCTTTCTCAGGATGGGCAAAGGCCACGTAGGGTGTCAGAGTTGGGTTGGGGGCAGAGGTGACTGTGGTCATGGCTCCGGATAACACAACTACCCGGAAATGTCAAATTTGGGGTTTCTTTTTGCTTTCAGTCCCTTGGTTTGGTCTCTGATATTTCCCACCACAAAGCACCCTGGTGGTTTTAGGGGACCAGGCTATGGGGGAGAAAACAGGCCTCAGGGATGGGGTTCAGGAAGATCAGAAACTGCCTACTCTGGATTGATCTGGGGCTAGAGACTGATTCCAAGTTGTATCATAAGGTGGGGAGCGGGCTGGAGTGGTGGCTCAGTGGTTTCAGCGCTTGCCTGGCAAGCACAAGGACCGGGTTCAAACCCCAGCACCATGTTGGAGCAACTAAGGCCATGTGAAAAACTAAATAAAGTTGTTTCTCTCTTTCTCTGTCTATCTCACTGTCCCTCTCTCTTTAAAAAAAAAAAAAAAAGAAGAAAAAAATTTAAAAAAAATAAGGTGGGGAGTGAGGAAGGATTTTTAAAAAATCTTACAGATTATGGATCCCAAAAGAAGACTGAATCACATTTTACTAGGAATAGTAACGATCTGCAACCTGGTTTGTAGTGAGCACACTTACACGCATCCTGAACTGAATCATGGCACGTGTGTACAAACATGGTAGGGCTCTTCAACTCAACTGATCATTGCAACTCCCTGGATGGCAGAGCCAGAGTCATCCCCTTTGATTAATCCATAAAAGAGATTTGTCTGACGCTGTTGGCCCATGAGTGTCCAGCTGGAACCACAATCCAAGTTGGTGTAGGTAGGGGCTCAGAACAACCATCCTAGACCTCCTGCAACCCCAACACACCTGCAGAATAAAGACATCTCCTTTGGTTGGGCTAGCTCATGAATGTTCTGGGGTAATGGCACCTTTACCCGCATGCCAGCCATGCTCATCTCTGTTAAATAAGGCACTGTGACCTATGTTATATGAAGGTGGGTCAAGTTCATGGCAGAAGGGAAGGATAATCTTAAGTCCCCTTCTGCCCTGTCCTTGGAGACCAGGTTAGTGGCTGAAGCCCCTATACTAGGAAGAACAGATGGAAGTCACCTTGACCTGACTGTTCATGTGGGTGGGAGGAGGTAGCACAGAGACCCCTTTGTTTCTTGTATTCCACGTCCCTTCTTCAAGGAGAGTTTCTATTGCCTGGGAGCCAGATGGGGGAAGGGGCTTCCCAAGAAAGTTGGAGGTGTCCCAGGAAGTATCTCTGTGTTTGTGGCAGAGAAGGGAGACCTGACACTCTGGGGCTCTTAAATATCCTGCTTCACCCCCACTTTGGACCCTTGCCCTTTTGGACTGTCTGCCTCCACTCTAGCCCCAACCCCAAGTATCCGAAGTGGGGCGTTGGCCATGATTGGAGTCTGCCCCACCTCTGAGACCTGTCCTCTCATCTGAGTATCTTCCTATACAAATGCTGCCTCATTCTTGTCCACAAAGACAGAGAGGACGTGAGGAGAGTGTATGGGGCGGGCAAGGAATCCTATGTGAAAGTGGTGCACAGCAAAGAGCTGTGGAATAGGGTGAAGCCCATCCTGCCTCTGTGCCCTGTCCTCCACCACTCTTCAGGGAAGTCAGTTTACCATGAAGCCAACAACAGAACACAGCATGCCTCACCGCCCGAGGCATGGTGACTGTCCTCAGTTTCTGGGAACAAAGTGAGGGGAGGGAGGCATGTGGAACTGGACAGGGGGAGGGGACTCTTGCCTTCCTTACCAGCTGCCATGTCCACCTTCCCTGGGGAGAGAGGCTGGCAGGCAGGCATGTCTCTGGACATATGGAAAGGAGGGAGGAAGGGGACATCCCATTTCTACCCCATCAGGTGGGCAGGGAGGAGCCCACCCTTGACTTGTCCTCCTGGTTGCAGGGGAAGGCCAGGAACCTGGTGGAGGGAGTGGAGTGGGCAGCTGGGAGGGCTTGGTTGCTGTCCCAAGAGACCTGCTCAGGCTTGGCTTATTCTCCTCATCCACGATGGCTATCAGGCCCCTCTTCCCGCTGAGCTAGTTTCTCCTCCTTCCAGCCCAACAAGAACTCTTTTGTGCCTTGGCCAGCGAGTAAGACCTCAAGCCCTCTGGGGGTTCTGTGGCAGAGGCTGCACATCTCCTTCCCTACCATCACCACGCTCTGCCACTTTCCAATATTATGACTGGAGGGAGTTTCTTTCTTGTCCCCTGTTTCCTTTTGTTCTCTGGTTTTTTTCTTTCTTTTCTTTTTTTGTCGGAATGGGGACTGAACCAAGACAACCTCTACCACTGAGCTGCATTCCCACCCATTTTTATTTTATTTTTTGATTCTGGGGATTGAAACCAGGAGCGCTTAACCACTGAGCCACATCCCCAGCCCATTTTTATTTAGTTTTTATTCTAAGATAGGGTCTTGCTAAGTTGCTGAGGCTGGCTTTGAACTTGTGATCCTCCTGCCTCAGCCTCCTGAATAGCTGGGATTATGCACCCAACTCCTTGATTTCTTAAGTTTGAGATCCACTTATCTCTTTCCTGCCCATCCAAAGCCTCAAAGTAGGACTTCCCAGCCCCCGGAGCAAATAGGAAACATAAAGTCAAAATGAATATTGAGCCAATGACCCAGCCCCTCCTCTCTCACTGCTGACCTGGTCTTCATTTGCTGCTGAGATCAGCCCTGAACAAGTAGCTTCCCTTTGCTCTGTGCTCCAGCCACCCAATTTCCCCTTACACTGGCCTCTCAGCTCCAAGCCTTTACCCACTTCATTTCTCCTACCTGGAATATCCTTCCTCCTTTGGCTGTCTGGTGAAATCCTGCTCATCTTTCACAGGTCCTTGCAGCCTATAGGAAAACACAAAGCCTTTGGAATCATAAGGACCTGGGCAAATCCTAGCTCTGCTGTGTGACCTAGGGCACTAAGTCTGCCTCTCTGAGCTGAGTACCCTCATGTGCAATAGGAAGTCAGCAAGACTCACCTGTCAGTATTGCTATTAGGACTCAATAACAGGGGCTGGAGAGGTGGCTTGACAGTTTCAGCGCTTGCCTGGCACGAGCAAGGATGTGAGTTCAAACCCCAGCACCATGTATACAAAGAAGTGTCAGAGCAATGAAGGCCACCTGAAAAACTAGATAAAATTGATTCTCTCTTTCTCTCTCACTTTCCTCTCTCTTTCAGAAAAAAAGACTCAGTAACAGTGCTTGGCACATAGTAGGGCCAGTAAGCTAGACATTTTCTTTGTCCTTTGCCCCTTGGTCCCATCTGCATTCTGGGCTTCTTCTTATGGCTCTAACTAGTTGCCTAATAGTCTCTGTCCTATTGCTTGTTTATAACAGAAGCTTCATAAATGTTTATTGAATTAAGAAGGTCCCTAAAACAGCCCAGGGCTTCCCAGAACTCAGACAGTTCAGGGCAGACTCCCGTTCACTCACCCCAACCCACAGCACCCAAAAGGCTCTCCCCCTGTCTCTCTCACTGTCCCTCTCTCTTAAAAAAAAGGGGGGGGGCTGGAGCGGTGGCTCAGCAGTTTCGGCACTTGCCTGGCAAGCACGAGGACCCAGGTTCAAACCCCAGCACCACGTACACAACTAAGTGTTGGAGCAACCAAGGCCATGTGAAAAACTAAATAAAGTTGTTTCTTTCTTTCTCTGTCTCTCTCACTGTCTCTCTCTCTCTAAAAAAAAAAAAAAAAGGCTCTCCCCTCTGCCGCCCTGACCTCTGCCTGCTCTAGTCCAACTGACCCGCTTCTCCATGGAGAGCAGCCACAGCAGCCTCATTTTTACCTGGCACCCGGCTGACTTTTGAGTTCTTAACCTCCCCAGCAAGCTAGCAAGATACCAGCTGGGGTGGTAGTCAGCTCTCTCTCTCTCCTGCATCAGCCCCACCCTCCCTGGTAATGCAGCATCGCCTCAGGACTCTGGGTGGAGAGGACACGGTGACCCTGTCCCAGGAGGCCACCCCTTTAGCTCTGACTGGAAGGGAGCCCAGACAGGTGAGGCACACAGGAGCCAGACGGAGAGCATGTGACAATCTCCAGGCGATGAGTCCTGCAAGGACCTGCACATCCATCACTCACACCCCCTCCCTGCCCTCGACTCAACGTGACACTAGCTGTCTCCTGGCCCAGTCAGCTTATGGGAATTGGGCTGAAGAAAGAAAGAGGCAAAATGTTCTTTTCTTTCTTTCTTTTTAAAGAGAGAGGGGCAGTGAGAGAGAGAGAGAGAGAGAAAAAGAATCAATTTTATTTAGTTTTTCATGTGCCTTTCACTGCTCAGTCACTTCACTGTGTATGTGGTTGCTGGGGTTCGAACTCGTGTATGCCTGGCAAGGCCGTAACTGCTGAGCCACTGCTCCAGCCTTCAAAATGTTCTTTTATTGAGCACCTTCTTTAAGCCAAGCACAGTACTTAGTTGAAAAGCACTCTACTTTTTCCTTTAAACAATTTTCATTTTGCTAATACTTTATACTTTAATAGGTAAGACATGTATATGGTATAACATACAAAAGATTCAAAAGGGAAGACGGTGAAAAGTTAATCTCTCTTTTTTCCTTTCCCCTCATGTCCCTTTTGGAGAGACTCATAGTTACTAGGGTCCAGAAAGATTCTCTGCACTTTCAAACTTGTACTTTACCTCTTAACTGACGTGCACATAAGGGGAACTGAGGATCTCAGAGATGTTAAGTGTTTTCACGAAGGCCACATAGCTGGTGAGATGGCAGAGGTAAGCAATTCTGCCATCAGCTCCTCCCCTAAACAGCTGTCTGTGACAACCCTCCATTCTGAGACCCTGGAGATCTGGGGTCTCTGTTGCACTCTCTGCTGAATGTTCTGTGCCTACTCCCTATGACTCAAGGGGCCTGTACTGGTTTATCCCACATGAAAGAAGGGATACGGGACCTTCCTTGGCTAATTTGTAGCAGGTGGTCCCCCCAGGGCCAGCCTGATTCCTGGGATCCAGAGGTCTGGAAAGGGAAGCCACATGAACATGGGGCTCTGGCTAGAGGGGGTTGTGTCTGTGGTTTCAATTATATTTCCAGAAAATGGCTTCATGATCTCCCTGAGGCCAGGCAGGAGTGAGAAAGGATGTGAAATGGGGGAGTTGTTCATGGTGGTAGCCTCATGGTCAACCCTGAAAGTGAGGGAAGGGGCTGCAGTCAGTCCTGGCTGGGAGCAGGGGAATGCATGCTTACGGCTGTGCCCTAGATTTCAGGCTCTTTCCTCAGGCTGCTTTTTCTCCTGGGTCAAGCCAGGGTGGACTGACATATGATCACCTGCAACTCCAGGTATCTCCCTGGGATCTTTCTGGATCCTAGCTTCCTGTACAGTTTCTTTCTAGCACTCCATCTGTGTCATGTCTCGGTCTGGTGACTTCTCAACTTAGAGGACTATGTTCCTGAGGCCCAAAGAAGAGGAGCTCTCCTCATCTGAATTGTTAAGCAGAGAGAGATAGGTGTTGGAACCTTCCTTCCTGTTCCAGGGTGACAACTTTCTGTTTAGCCGAGGTAGTCACAGAACATTCTATCCTTTGTGTCTTACACACAGTTGGCCAGGTCTATCTAGGTGCATAGTGATCAGAGATGTGCCACGATTTGCAAAAATAAAGCAACACACTTGCCCTACCCTTAGGGACATTTAAGCTGGCAGCTTCAGCTCAGAGGACCTGCTCATCAGCAGTCATAGTAGCTGCATGGCATTCTGGACCTTGGTCAGTCTTAGGAAAAGCAATAAAATCTTAGCTGTTACTGAAATCAACAACAACAATGGTTAACAGTATTATAGTGCTTTGCGGTGTTTGAAGCACTCCATGTGAGGGCGACTGTCACTATTGTCATGTTATGAATGAGGAGATCGAGGCAGAAACTGCTCAAGGTCACAGAGCTCAAGGAATTGACAGAGCCTGGTTTTAGAACCTGTGCTCTTTTTATTTATTTATTTTTTAGTTGTAGATGGACACAGTACCTGTATTTTATTTATTCTTATGTGGTGCTGAGGATCGAACCCAGTGTGACTCACACTAGGCAAGTGCTATTCCACTGAGTTACAACCCCATCCCCAACACTGTGCTCTTTTTTTTTTTATCGACATTGGATTAATTCCTTTATCCCAAATTTTATTTATTTATTTATTTTTAAGAAAGAGGGGACACAGAGAGAGAGAGAAGTGATCTTTATTTAGTTTTTCATGTGACTTTCATTCCTCAGACACTTCGTTGTGTATGTGGTGCTGGGGTTTGAACAGGCAAGCGCCAAAACTGCTGAGTCACCACTCCAGCCCCCAATGCTGTGCTCTTAATGCCTGCACAGTCCTTATAATTTCTATTCCATAGCATACTTATTAGGTGTCTACTCAGGCCTGGGTGTGAGTATGGGGACTACACAGGGAATCAGATATTTCGTCAGCTCTTTGGGGTAGAGACACATGTTAAAAAATTACTTTCAAACATGAGTGGTCCTGAGCTGGAGCGGTGGCTCGGCGGTTATAGCGCTTGCCCAGCATATGCAAGTACACGGTTCAAACCCCAGCACCCACGTACACAGCTAAGTGTCTGAGAAATGAAAGCCATGTGAAAAACTCAATAAAAATTGATTCTCTCTGTCTCCCTCTCTCTCACTGTCCTTCTCTCTTAAAAAAAGAAAAAAATGAGTGGACCTATACTAAAGCCATGAACAACTGTGGGACAGGAACCAGGGAGGGCGAGGTTCATGCTTCCTAGCCAAAGGTGACAGAAGGGTAGGCAGTGAGAGGACAGGAGGTGTTTCAAGCAAAGGGAACAGCAAGTGTGCAGGTATGAAAGCTTACAAGGAGAAGTGTATGCCCTAGTGTCAAAAGGTCATGGGCAATGATTGTCCAAGGAGGGTTGCCAGAGAGCTCAGGGCTGCTGCCATCCAGCTTCCTGCTCCAGCCTCCAAGCTCCCTGCACAGATTCTATGCAGAGCACTTTGCCAGGTGTTGGCCCAGACTGTGTGACAGAAGTAGTCTCGTTAGGGGAGGGCTTTGTGATCAGTTATGGACTCAACGGCCTTTGTAACTGGTGTTATTCTGGAGGTGAAGGGAAGGCTTCTGAGAAGGGCTGCCAAAGGAGGATTATGGGAGACCTTGTATCTCTTGGTCATCTCTGGCCATGAGAAATGTCAGCGGAACTACCTGTAGGAAACTGTAGAGAAGGGGGCACACTGTGAGTCTGTGTGGGGCTGAAACGGTGGTCTTTCCTCTTGCCCCTGCAGCTGGGTTTCTGGGACTCTGATATGTTTTGCTTCAGTGCTGGCCCTACTCTGGGGGTAGGGTTGCCAGGGAAACCACTGGCCAGCTCCGGAGATGGGGAGATGAGCGCTGGGGAGGAGAGTGGGTGACTCAGGCTGCCTTCTCACACACCGCAACCCCTCCCCACCACAGGGGAAAGGATCTCAGAGACCTCCCTGCCCCTGGACCCTGCAGAGGCGATCCTGCTTATTTTTTTCAGCTAGACAGAGCTGTCCCTTCCGCAGCCCTGATTGGTGGGAGCTAGCAAGTCTTCCCTGGGGAGGAAACTGTCCCCAGTCCCTCATAGATTCACACTGGGCCAGTGCACCGATCCAGTCTGCTTGGGCCAAGTGTAAGCCCCTCCCCGCTCCCCGCCGTGTCCATCCAGGCTTCTCTCCCCTCCAGGTGGTGCGGCTGGAGCCCTGGCTGAGCAAGCCCTCTCATAGGAGCAAGCCTGGGATAATTATTGATCCCGGCTGCTGTGGACTTTTGACCTCGGCCTGCGAAGGCAGAGGACCCAGAACGCGGGCCTCGGCCCCGGGAGAGGGAGGTGTGTGGGTCACGGAGTTGGGGGAGGGACAATCACCATGAAAACAAGCGCCTGCCCGAGCCCTGCTGGGGGTGGTCGACTCTATCCAA
This sequence comes from Aplodontia rufa, assembly GCA_004027875.1. NCBI lineage: Eukaryota > Metazoa > Chordata > Mammalia > Rodentia > Aplodontiidae > Aplodontia > Aplodontia rufa. The sequence goes on from PVKS010006657.1 coordinate 20,625, forward strand.
ACAAAGCAGCATGCGCTCGACGCCCTGGGGCCGGACTGGGGAGCAGCGGGCAGCAGACACCCAGCTGGGCGAGAAGCGGGTGCGCGTGGCGCAGGCCCAGCCGAGCGCGCCACCACCCAGGGTGCGCAAGCGGGTTCTGGGTCCCTGCGGGGCAGCCTAGGAGGGGCGCGAGGGACCTCGGGGCTCGTGAGCGCGCTCCAGGCGGAACCAGGAAGCCGGGCGCGCTCGGGGCTGCGGGCGGCGCGCGTCCCCGGGCCTCCGCGCGCGAGAGGCGCGCGCGCCCCCGTGGGCCCCGGCGGGAGCAGAGTCGGCGGCCGGAGCCGTCACCCCGGGCGGGGACCGAGCGCAGGCGACGACGCGCGGCGGCCCGGCCGAGGGAGGGAGCGAGCGAGCGCGAGAGAGGGGCCGGAGTAGCCGCTGGCGCCCGAGGGGCCGAGCGAGGTAGGAGCTGCGGGGCGAGCCAGGGGTCGGGGGCGCGTGGCTGGGGAGCCGGGCCGGGCGGGGCCCCCGCTTCGGCCGCCAAAACACCGGGCAGGGCCGCTCCGCCGCCATCGCTCCCCAGCCGTGCGGCGGCCGCCGTGGCTGCGCGCTGGGTGAGGGAGCCCTGGGGGAGAGGCGGCCGCGGCGGCCCGCAGAAGGGGCCGGGGCCGCGGTGGGGCGCGCGAGGGGGTCGTGCGGAGGCTGCGGCGGGGCGCGGGCTGTGCAAAGGCTGCGTGCGCGCGGTGCGAGTGGGTGTGTGGGGACCCCGCCGAAGCCCCGAGAGCCGGGGGGTGCTGTCCGCCACCTCGCGCCTTCCTGTTGCAATTCCAGAGGGTCACTGCGGCGTCTTTGCTTGCTTGCTTCTTCTCTTTCATTTTTCTTCAAAAGAAGTGCCTGCGATTCCTGGGGATGAGATGAGTCCGGGGGTGTCCAGTGGGGAGGGGGATATTAGCAGAGCTTCAAGAAACTGCGCCTTATAAGGAGTCAAGACAACAAATAGGAACATTTTGATAAGGCTCCGGGCTGCGGGATCCCACATCAGAACCCGCCAGGCCTGGGCAGTTACGCGTGCCGGTGGGATGCGGGGTGTTCTTTGTCACTAAGACAGGGATAAAGAGCAGAGAAGTGCTCCTGGTGTCGGGGGGTAGATATGGAGAGTCGGAAGGGGAGTTATCTTATCACAAAAGCTGGTTTGAGGCTAAAGGAATCTGGCAAGATGGTCAGGGTGATCAAAGAGGAGAGAACTTGTATGGAGCAAGAGGCGTTTGCAAACACTTGTAGCCAGCAGTGATGGAAAAGGCAAAGAAGAAAAACAAGCGCCAGCTTTTAGGAAGATGGGATTAATGAAATCCACAAAAATGTTAAAGACATAAAGAGATACCGGCTTTCTTTCTCCAAGAGTCATGCCCAGTGGTTGTTCTTGTCCCCCCGGATCCCGTCATACCTGTAACAAATAGATTGTAGCAGAAGTGGGTCATAGAATCTTAGAGCTGAAAGGGACCCCCCCCCCACGATTGTGCTACATACTTTTGTTGTACAAATGGAGAAACTAAGGCCCAGATAGGTGGAGTAGGTGGCCTGCTCAATTCACGAGGCTGTTTGTTTATAGTTCAGGGACTGAAACTTGGGTCTGAGGACTCACATCTGTTCTCTTCCCAAAGCAGAGAAGTTTATAGATTGTTGCCTAAGTAGAGTTCCATACGTTGTCTCTGGAATGCCCTTGGGGAGTGCCTGTTGAAAGGGCTAGTGTGTCACCAAATATTATTACTGGGTCTGTGTCATTTTTCAGTCTTCAAGTGGTGTTTATCATCTTCTGTATCTTAGGTTTCCAAAGCCTTTGGATTGCTGCCTGGGCCATAATAAGCTTTCAGCTGTTGAGTCTACCTTATCTCAAATAATTTTGTTATTCAATTGAGATAGTAGAACTTTGTCTCTTTTCTCAACTATTCGTATGTTTATGTTATGTTGTTTTGTATTTATTCTCTATGGTTTCTAGAAGAAGATGTATTTTATTTAGTATGCCTTTCACATTTCTCTCATGTCATTTTGTAGCACTGTGAACGTTAGATTGGTTCTGTCCTTAAAAATGGGGAATCTTATTGATGGACTTTTTTTTAAGGCTTTCTGGTTTTTGTTTGTTTGTTTGTTTGTTTTGGTATGGATTTCCATCTCATGGAAGATCACAATTGTTAGAATTGATGGAGCTAAGTAGGAGAAGGGGCTGCTGATTTTAAGAAAAATTTACTGTGCATCTGTTTGTGATATCTGTCATTTACTTAAAACAACACACCTTTGGTCAGTTGTCATCTGGTAGATGATTTGTTTTCTGTAGGCTCTGAAAGATGAATATTTCAAGCAATAAGTTGAGATACAGGGAAGAAATAGATTTAAAAAACAATTTTTTAAAACTATCATCAGAAAACAAAAAGTTGATATCTAAGATCACCAGCAGTTTGGTTATTGCATAACTTAGAGTTAAACTCTGCACAAAATTTTTGATGTACACCCAATTGAATAAATTATCCCACCTTCTCATTACCATTTTTTTAGTTTTCCTATTTTTAACAACTGGATATTAATATGGATTGTGTTAAGTGTAAGGTGGATATGTTTCTTAAATGTGTAGTTCATAGTATGTATGACAGCAGGGGAAATATGTGCTATCATTGTTTGGAAGTGTTACAACATAAATATTTTGACCAACACTTCCTATCATGTTCTTGACTTCTCATTTCACCTCCATTTTCTTCCTTTCAAGTGAATTTGTTTTTATTTTATTTACATATGCAAAAACCATTTCAAAACTAAAGGTGTCATTTATTGCTTTTTTGGGTACTTATTTGAATTTTTTCATATTGTTAGTATTCAAATTACTTGTGATTTGTATTAGGCTTATATTTATGAATATGTTTGGTGTGATCCCTTTGGCTTGTTCTTAAATAGGTAGGTGGTCCTACTGTAAAAGGAAGATGTTATAGAGGTTAATGATGTGCTCAAGATTAGATGCAAGTTTAAGGTGGAATCAAAGCAAGCTTAACTGTTCTAGCGCCCTTCAAGGCTTGTATATATATCGTAGTTATTTACAGATGTATGGGCATTCTATCAATAATGCATTTTTCTGTTCGATTAGAGTGTAGATTACTACATTATTCCTATAAAGGAAAGCATAAAACCCTTAAAAATCCATTTGTTTGTGTGCGTATGTGTATGTTTTATTTTTTGGGGCATTTGCAACGTTCTTTTAAAAAGTTATCTGGAAACTCCAGGTTACTGAGGTCAGAAGATTATCCTTGTAATAAAGTATAAAAATACTTTGAAACTTCTCAATGACAATGATGTTTAAAGATTAGCTCTAAAGTATCATTGTCCCCAAATATGTGTGGTATTTAAAGGAATTTAAAAGAAATCTAAGCTCTGTGAATAGAGCTGTTCTAAAATCAGAAGTATTTTTTTCCCCTATGAAGTTGTAAACACAACTGTTTTATGCTTATTTCTGGGAATAAGAAAGTCAAACTTAACAATCTAGTTTCCATTGATCAGACAGTTTTTTTGTTTTTTGTTTTTTTGCGGTGTGAACCTGGGGCTTCACACATGTGAGGAAGCACTGAGCTGAATTCCCAGCCCTTTTTATTTTATTTTGAAACAAGAGTCCCACTGAGTTGCCCAGGCTGGCTTTGAACTTGCAAATTTAAGATTCTCTTACCCTGCCTCCTGAATAGCACCACAACAGTTTTTGTGTATTTAAATTGTAAGCATCACAGTGTTAAGATTAAAAAAATTGCATTTATTTATTTTTTTTTAAACCAGGGATTGAACCCTGAGGTACATCACCAGCCCTTTTTATTTTTATTTTGAGACAGGGTTTCCCCAAGTTGCTTGGGGCCTCACTAAATTACTGAGGCAGACTGAACTTTTAATCCTCTTGCCTCAGCTCCCTAGCCACTGGGATTACATGTGTGTGCCGCCCAGCTTAAAAAAAAAAATCATATTCACTCTTAATTAATAGTGGTCTTATTTGGAGAAAAATAAAGACATTGTATGTTTTATTAAGGATGATCCTTTACTACTGAAAACCTTAAGTCCGTTTGGAGAAGATTTTACATATCTAAATCCACACCATTTTTACTAATCAAGAGAGAGGAGTAATTCACAGACGTTAGATTTGTAGTTGATTGAATGAGACCCTCACTTTTGGTGGTTTCAGGGTTTTAGATGACGTTTTATTACTTTTGTTAGTTTTGGTTACACCCATGACTTCCTTGGAAGGTATCTTTGAGGTTTGGTTTCCTTTTTTTTTTTTTTTTTTTAAATGGTAATATTGGGGTGGGGGTGCTTCCTGTTTATATTTTCAAAATTAGGTCCACATGTCAACCTTCTTGTGTCACATTTTTATTTTAAACATACAAAGACCGACATCAGACACCGTGTGGTTTGTCTTTGACCCATTGTTCTGCTTGCTTTATGGCAGCCTCACAGAACTAAGCCCAAATACCCAGTTGGGAAGGCAAGAACTTCTTGAACCTTTCCCTAACTCTCCTCAAGGTTTAGCAGCCTTGGAAGGAATCTTAAAACAGTAACAACAACACAGACAAGCAAGTGCTCTATCCCTGAGCTACAACCCCAGCCCCTCTCTTGAATAATTTTTAAATGGTCTTTTGTGTGTATGGGGGAGTGGGTGTGCTGGGACTTAAACCCAAAGCCCCAAGAATGCTAGGCAAATTCTCTACCACAGGGCTACATCCCCAGCCTTGCAGGGTCACTTTTAATCTAAATGTTGGAGAATGAGTTTAATGGAGTCTTGAGAAGAACGTGTGGTATCGTTCCAGTGATTAAAGCCCGTCATCTTTTCCTAGCTGTTAACTCACTTTATTCTAAGAAGAGTAATAACTAAATAGACTCCTGACTGAATTGGCATTCAGATCTTTTGCAGGTTTGAGGCATTTACCTTTTCCGAATTTTTCTTTTGGATCAGTTCTAAAAGAATACTGCATTAGCTTGGGGCACAGTTGTGCATAAGTAATTTGCAAATGAAGTTATTAATACTAGGACTGTCTTTTTTTTTTTTTTTAAGAAAGAGGGACAGTGTGAGAGAGAGAGAAACAATCAATTTTTATTTAGTTTTTCATGGGGCCTTGGTTGCTCTGACACTTCATTGTGTATGTGGTGCTGGGTTTTGAACCCACATACTGGCGCATGCAAGGCAAGCGCTGTAACTGCTGAGCCACCGCTCCAGCCCCACTGGGACTGTCTTGACCTCATTATTCCCTCCACCCCTATAGTCAAGAAAGAAGATATTATAATTTGTCTTACATGGAAAATTTCCTTTTTTGAGTTTATGCATACTAATTATACCTATTTTCCCATAATTATACCATTAAGAAAAAAGACTCATGTATTGATTGATACAGAACATTTATCTTTTTCTACCTGGTTTTGGAAGCTAGTTTGCAAAATCTCCTGCAGTACTCACTCTCCATTTATTCTTCCATTACCTTTGCCACTCTGAATAACCCTTTTAAAAAATTTTGCACATTTCTATTATGAAGAGAAATAGCTCCATATTCTATGCACTGCTAGTTTTTTGAGGTGCTGGTACTGACTCATTTTTTAAATTATACTAAGATAGAGAAAATGAGATTCTCAGAAAATATGAAAACTTTCCTCTCTGACTAGTTAGAAAAGGTTGGGGAAGACAAGGGGAAATACATCAGTGAGCCAATCAATTATTGCTATTTGTTGGGATTAATTTGGTGACTAATATTTTCAGTGCCCATCAGGCTTGAAAATGTGAATTTGGCTTTACCCTGCAATGATAACAGGACAAACCCAAGAGTTTTCTAATACTGCTTGTTTTCCCCTGGTAGGGGATTTCTTTGCAGATGGGAAATAAAGCCAAATTTACCAGTAATAGCCACATCCATGATTTGTATTAAGAATAATTATTTACTACTCCAGGCTATAGCACTACTTATCATGGGCTCATCTGGGTGGATATACTAATTATCTATGTAATAATTATTATGCCTCCTCTCAAGAAATGAACAGAAATTTAATTAAAAAGTGCTCCAAATTATACCTAACCCCAGAATTTGAGAAAATGTTCCAATGCCTTAAAGCATGAAGTTAATAAAAATAATACCTAATACTGTTCACTTCTGCGTGCCAAGCAGACAGTTTTCAACTCTTGCCATGCTTTATGGTACTCAGAGGAGTGGGTATTATCCCCAGATGAAAATGAAGAAATGGCCACAGAGAAGTTAAGTAACTTGTCCAAGGTCACATCGCTGGCTCATGGCAGAGCTAGATCCAAACTCAGACAGAGCTGATTCCAGAACCAGAGGTTGCATCTCCCCCTCACCCCTTTTAAAGAGAGAAAGAGAGAATCAATTTTATTTAGTTTTTCATGTGGTTTTTGTCGCTCCGACACTTGGTTGTGTACGTGGTGCTGGAGTTTGAACCTGGGTCCTTGCGCATGCCTGGCAAGTGTGATACTGCTGAGCCATCGCTCCAGCCTCCAGAGGCTGCATCTATAACCAATGCACTACAGAGGCCAGCAGGCAACTCCACCTTAGTAATAAGACTTCTGGTTTCCTTAAGGCTTGTATTTCTTTATTTGTGTTCCTTAGGAGGCAGGCTCTACGTTATCTCCTTAGTCTCTATTTCCAAACAAAAGAATCATCTGCGCCAATGTGGTAGGTTCAGTTTATGCATCTATACTGGGAGCTCAAGTGTCTAGCTCATTTTATTTACAGCTTTATTTCGAAGGGATTTATCATCCTGTTCTTGCTTTATTGAAGTTCTTTTAGAGCTATTCATTCTGATTTCTGAAATACAGAGATTTAGGAATTTTACTTATCTGGGCTTATTTAAAAAAAAAACAGCTGAACAAATTATTGTGTATTTAGAGCTACCCAAAGGCCGTTAGAAACTAGACTTAGAAACTTATCTTTTTTCATATATGATGAGTATTTTCGCCCAGCACCTCTCCCTGGGGGTGGATTGTAAAGTTAAATCTTCGAGACAAAATTTACAAGCCTAAAATGTAGTGATTCGAATTTAGGAGATCAAGTCATGAACAAGAAAAACTTTAATTCCCTGTGCAGAGAGCATAAACTTGTTCAAACAGAGGATGTTAGCTTCCAGGATTGTCACACTGTCACCTTTGACCAGGGTTGAATTTTCTTTGAATGTTGACAGAAGTTACAATGTCAGTGGAAAAAGTTTGAAGTGAGGTATCTGTAACTCAGAATTTCCTTATGTTTGTATGAGATCCTACAGCTAAAGCTGTTTTTTTTGTTTTGTTTTGTTTTGTTTTTCCTTTTTTTTTCTCTTCCAGTGTCTGATGAGTTTTCAAAGCTTCCAGTTGGGGGGGGGGGGTTCCAGCCTTTTAGGCCAGGGTAAATTAGAAAGTTTGTGAAAAACTGTGTTGTCTAAAACGCACAGCCTGTAGCTGGTGACAAAACTGTTTTTGGAAGAACAGAATTTTTAAAATCCAACCTGAGCCAAATGTTTTATTTTTATTTTATTTAAGAGAGAAACAACTTTATTTTTTTCGTCTGGTTTTTGTCGTTCCCACACTCAGTTGTGTATATAGTGCTGGGGTTTGAGCAGGGTCCTTGCACATGCCAGTCAAGCGCTGTAACCGCTGAGCCAGTGCTCCAGCCCCTGAACCAAATGTTTTAAATAAGCTGTATTCACAAATGTCATTGTGTCATGTAGAACAAGAAACTGTCAAGCACTTAACCTGTTAAAATTCTAAATACTGGACTTTGTCATCCTAATAATAAAGCACTTTGTCAGATATTTATAGTTTTCAATAGGCAAAATGTTCTCCCAGAAATAACGTTGATTTGGTTTTGTTAAATGTGTCTACAAATCTTTTGGTCATTTTTTAGGCTTTGGAAAAGTAGCAAACTGGAGATCTACAGAAACATTCAGCACTTTTACAAAATGGAGCAGTTCACAGAGTGGATTAATGTTTTAGGACTTGGTTTCGGGTAGAAAGAGAAGGGAGAAAGAGTGAGAATTGGACATTGTGAAGCCTCAACCCCAAAAGTCTGTGTTTCATACATAGGGATTATAATGCAAATAGCCCCTCTTTTTAAAACCTTCCTTTGTTATTGTTTCTGTATGTCACTATATTTGGAAACTCCAAATGTGATTATATTTAAAGAAGAGTATATCTTGCACTGGGTTTAAATATTAAGTAAGAATACTAAGTAATTTCACTGTAATATATGGAGAAATTGGTTTTCTTCCTTAACTGTTTATTTTTATTTTTTTGTTTTGTTTTGTTTTAAAGGGAGATAGAGACAGGGAGGGAGAGAGCTGATTGTATTTTTTTCATCTGGTTCGTTTTTCCTCCACTTAGCTGAATATGTGATGCTGGGGATTGAACCCAGGTCCTCCTTGCACATGCCAAGCAAGTGCTCTCTCTACTGCTGAGCCACCGCTTCAGCTCTCTTCTGTAACTGTTGAAGTTATCAAAACAAAATAGAAAACATTTGGCTTCCTGAATGACATGGCTACAGTTCACATGCTGAGTTGGTGATGAAGCATGATCCCCTGATTTTGCAATACCAGAGCAAAGCACATAATTTTAAAGGAATGAGTGCTTAAGTAAGATAACCTACTACTGTAAACATGCATTTTAAATTTTGTCCTGAAAATGTGACATCCTCAAAATGTATGGTTTTGAATTTATCCAAATATGAGAAGGTCTGGTTTAGACAGAACTTAACATTATGTTCCAGGTATATTGGTAAATTCAGACAGGACAAAAGTTGGGGTTTTTTTTTGATTTGTTTGTTTGTTCCTGGCACTAGTCATTGAGCCCAAGGCCTCTAGTATGCTTGACAAGGGCTCTGTCACTGAGCTACATCCCCAGTCCCAAAGTGACTAATTTTTTAAGAGAGAAGGACAGTGAGAGAGAGACAGAATCAATTTTTTTTTTTTTTGAGTTTTTCACATGGCTTTTGTCGCCCTGACAGTTGTGTACGTGGGGGCTGGGGTTTGAACCCATGTATTTGCGCATGCTGGGCAAGCGCCGTAACCGCCGAGCCACCGCTCCAGCCCCCCCAAAGTAGCTTTTATGAAACAACTCATAGAAGAAAATATTGCTATGTAGATACATAAACACTAAATATTTTATGCCCTAAATGCAAGAAACTGACAAAATAAGAAAAATATTTTTATCATTTGATAAAGGCTTATTAGTAAATAATATATACATAATTTATATAGATAGTAAGAAAAAGATAATTCCCACAGTAGGAAAATGGCAAACAGAGAAAAACAAATGCTGACAATTCTAAAAAATGAAGTTCAAGGAATGCAAATAAAAACAATGACATAACTTTTTTCAGTTCACATATTTACAAAGACTAAATATATAGAAAGAAATGAAAGCAGTGTTGTTTGGGAATGTGGGGAGGTTGATACCTTCATACTCAGTGGTGAGAGTGTAAATTGGTGCTTTTTTTTCTTGCAGGGCAGTTTGATATATGTATTAGCAGCCTGAAAATTGTACATACCCAGGGCAGGAGTGGTGGCTCAGTGGTAGAGCACTTGCCTGGAATGCACAAGGACCTGTTTCAAACCCCAGCACTACACTCACAACTAAGTGGAGGAAAAACAAAAATCAGAAAAAAATAAAAATTGACTCTCTCTGTCTCTCTCACTGTCCCTCTCTTAAAAAAAAAAAAGATTTGTATAAAAGGATGTATCTCACAGTGCTATTTAAAATAGCAATAAATTGGAAATAACATTGATGTTTTGCATTAGAGGATTAATGAATAAAATTGTTCATTACATCTGTGTGTATCAATGCAATAGAATATTATTCAGTTATTTCACATCATGTTATAAAACACTGTGTCATGATCCATGTAAAGTTCACTCTGTATTACCAAATGAAAATTAAATTACAAATCACAGACAATTTTGCTTGGAAAAAAGACTAGGCATTAAAAAAATTTTCTGAGTTGTGGGACACTAGGGGTCTATGAATATGTTTTCTAGTATCTAACCATTTTTCTGTAGTAAAGATAATGATCAAGGAATACTTTTTTTTTAGAGAGAGGGACAGTGAGAGAGAAAGAGAATTTTATTTACTTTTGTGGCTTTCTGTCTTTTTTTAAAGAGAGAGGGAAAGTGAGAGAAAGAATCAGTTTTACTTAATTCTTCATGTGACTTTCGTTGCTCCAACACTTTATTGTGTACATGGTGCCGGGTTCAAACCCGTGACCTCACACAAGCCAGACAAGTGCTGGAACCACTAAGCCACCACTTGCTTCTACACTTCCTTGCGTATGTGGTGCTGGGGTTTGAACCCACGTCCTCTTGCATGCCAGGTAAGCTCCGTAACCACTGAGCCACTGCTCCAGCCTAAGAATACTTTTGAAATCAGGGGGAAGCTGTTTGCAAAATGACTTATGTATTGATTGATCTTAGAATGTAAAATTTGTTTTTTATTTTGTTTGTTTTCAGTTAGTGTTTCTTTTTTGGGGAGCAAGAAAATGAGTAGTTTGTGATGTTTGTGCTGATATTATTGTCTGATGTTGTATGACAGCTTTTGATACAGTTGACTAACTATATTAAAATCACCCTATTTAACATTTTCAGAGTTAAAATAACTTGAGGACTGACTTATTGCCTATACTTGGTGGAATGCTCCATGTTTTTATATAGGAGCCAATGGAGAATTATAATGTTTTATAACTATAATAAAGAGATAATATTGTTTTATCTGTGTATGTGCTCTGCTAAGTTAGCATTTATTTGATATTGAAGATGTGTGTTTTTTTCAACTTTTAAACTATTGGTCTAGCTTATTTTAGTTTCTTGTAATCCTGGACATTGTATTATTTCAGTATATTTCTTGCATTTGTGCTTTCTCTTTCATGATGACACTTTTGAAAGTGGCTAGGCCTGTGGATTTCTTTTTCTTGTAATTCCATTAGTCATAACTAATGATTTCTCTAAATGTTTATTATGATACTCACTTGGGAATATCTGGTAAAGGAAACCTCTAGTGAAAGATACTTTCTCTCGGGTGAACCTCATTGTTAATTCCAGACACTTGGTGTTCTGCCTTTATTACATTCACATCAGACAGTTTCTTTGTAACTAGAATTAGTGTTTAAAAGTATTTTAACATTTTAAAGAGTTGAAAAAAGAGAAATGAAAATAAATTACAAGTTGATGTTTTAGAGTTGGAGCAGAGCTGTTTAGGTTTTAGAGCAAATAAAATTACAACCTTAAAAATATTTTTTAACTGGTGGTGTATGCTTGTAATCCCACCAATTTTTGAGTCTGAGGCAGGAGGATCACAAATTGAAAGCCAGCTTCAGCAATTTAGCAAGACGCTGTCAAAAAAAAAAAAAAATGCACTGGGGATGTGACTTTAGTGGTTAAGTGCCTGTGGGTTCAATACTTGGTACCAAACAAACAAGCAAAAAAATACAAATTAAAAAAAATTTTCACGCAAAATTTAATTGATTAAAAGTCTACTGCAGTGGGGCTGGAGTGGTGCTTAGCCGTTGCGGCACTTGCTTGGCATGTGCAAGGGCACAGGTTCAAACCCCAGCACCACATACACAACGAAGTGTTGGAGCAACGAAAGTCACAGGAAAAACTGAATAAAATTGATTCTCTCTTTCTCTCTCTTTCACTGTCCCTCTCTCTCTTTAAAAAAAAAAAAAAAAAAGTCTGCTGTAGAGCTGTAGCAGGTAGTACTGCTCTGTGGCTGGAGCGCTGGCCTGGCATGCGTGAGGACCCAGGTTCAAACCCCAGCACCACGGACGCGACTAAGTGTCAGAGAAACAAAGGCCACATGAAAAAAAAAAAGTAAAATTGATTCTCTCTTTTTCACTCTCTCACTCTCTCTCTTAAAAAAAAAGTCTACTGTAACTTGTGTTGTGCCTTATAATTTATTGTAATGGAATTTGCTGTAATAAAATTTTCTTCAGCCAGTTTGGGGACTACTAAAACATAAAAGAAATCATACTGGTATCTTTTAGTGCTTTTTTTTTTTTTTTTTTTTTGGAGAGAGCAAGAAAAAGAGATAATCAGTTTTATTAATTTCTTCATCTGGTCTTTGTTTCTCTGACACTTAGTTGTGTATGTGTTCCTGGGATTTGAACTTGGGTCCTCACACACCCCAAGCAAGTGCTCCAAGCACTCTTTTAATGCTTTTTAAACCTGAATTCATAAGTAGTTAATTAAGATGCATGAAGACTAATAAATGTTTTCCGTATTAAAGATTAAATATGTATGTGTGTATTGCTCTCTATGACTGTATAAATAAATTCTTGTGTTAACTTTTTGTTCTTTCTCACCTCATATCTATGCCTCCTTGAAAATGTGATAATCTCATTTAAATCAAAATTATATTTTCCTTTGGTTTTAGTTCATTTATAATTATGTTTCTCTGATTCTGATTTATTTATAGGATACTATTATGACCAGTTAGAATAATCTCTTACATATCTGAATAATTTTCATCAACCCATGAGATACTTTAAAAAATCATGTAAATTTGGGGCCTCAAACTTGGCATCATATATTTCAAGATATGGCATTAATAAATTATAGGACATTTTCAGTGTTGGTGGATAAAATGATTTATTGCTTTTTTTATTTAGAACTAATTACTTGACAGTGTTTTAATGGTTTTTTTTTTTTTTTAATTTTGTTTTGTTTTTTTCCAGTACTGGGGATTGAATCCAGGTCCTTCAGCATGCTAGGCAAGCTCTACCACTGAGCTACACCCCCAGAGGTATGCTAGCCTTTATCTGATTTTGAGAAATTGGATATTATCACCACTACAAAGATGAGTCTTTTTCTAAGTCCTTAAATCTTAAGGTTATCTCCAATGAAAAGTTCAAATGCATGCAAGATTCAAAAGACTGTTAAAAATGTATTTCAGGGGCTGGAGTGGTGGCTCAGTGGTTAAGGCACTTGCCTGGCATGCGCAAGTACATGAGTTCCAACCCTAGCACCGCATACACAACAAAGTATCTGAGTAACGAAAGCCACGTGAAAAACTAAATAAAGTTGATTCTTTCTTTCTGTCTCTCTCTCTCACTGTCCCTCTCTTTTTAAAAAAATGTATTTCAGGAGTTAATGATATAATTTTCTTGGAACTCTAGTTTGCTTTTTTTGTCTCAGCTGTTATAAGGTCTTTTGAAGGGTTCTGTATTGTCGTGTGCATTTAAAAAATACTTTCAAAGTAGGCAAAGAAATTTTTTCCAAATCTTTGGTTAATTGTGTTACCAATCAAGGTAAAATTTAGTGAGGACTAAGTAATGTTTGTTGACTAGTGCGTGATTGGTCTGTATAGTCACGTATGTTAGGAAACAGCTTGACCCCCATTATACTGTGTATTCCAGTGGTTCTTACCATTTCGGATTAGGGGATTTTTCAAGACTCTCATGAAACTGTTGACTATCTTTCCAGTAAAATATACGTAGACAAAAATATTTGCATACAGTTGAGGGAGTTCGTGGACTCAGGTTAAGATGCCTAACATAAACAACTAGCTGACCATTAACCAAGGCGATGGAGGTGGAATATGGTGAGGAGATAATAAGTAATCCAGATTTATGGTTAAAACAAACCTCTAGTCTGATCTTGTTTTTGAGGGCTCAGTAGGGATTTCTTTCTCTGGGAAATATTTGAATATCAATGTCCTTCAACATTTTTTTCTTTTTCTTTTTTTGCAGGGCTGAGAATCGAACTCAGGTCCTTGCACATGCTAGGCAAGCACTCTGCCACTGAGCTAAATCCCCAACCCCCAAAATTTTTTTTATATAATGGCTTTTTTTTTTTTTAATGACAGAGGAACAGTGACAGACTAAAAAAAAGAGAGAAACAATTTTTATTTAACTTTTCACGTACCTCTCGTTGCCCTGAGACTTAGTTGGGCACATGGTGCTGGGGTTTGAACTCTGTTACTTACGCATGCCAAGCAAGCACCATAACCACTGAGCCACCACTCCAGCCCTCCGTCAGCATTTTAATGATCTGTATTCCATAGTATACTCTATCATACTCATACTGATTAATTCATTAATAATTAATAGGTTATATGATTAATGACAACTATTATATTATTGATGATAATGAATAGATATTTAGGTTATTTCCAGCTTTTCACTTTTATAAGCAACACTAGAAGACTCTTAGGCCAAGTAGATCTTCTTTACCTCTACTAGACTATCTCCTTACTGTAAGTTCTAGAAGCGGAACTGCTGAGTCATTTGCATAAATAGTGCTAAACTTTCTCCAAAAAGACTGTCTCAGTCTACCTGCCCACCACTCAGTAGTGCATGAAGAACACGATGGCCGTTTCCATGGCGAGCATTGATAACCCCCTTGTTATTATTTTTTTAGTATTAATAGTCCTTTAATCTTTGCCAGTCTCTCTGGTTTGTTTTTCTTTGATTCCTACCAAGTTTTGACATTGCTTTTGTATGTTTATTGTCATTTTGCTCTTTCTTTAGTTTTTATTTTTTGGGCACTGGGGTTGAACTCAGGGGAGCTTTACCACTGAGTCACATCCCCAGCCCTTTTTTATTTTCATTTTGAGACAGAGTCTCACTGAGTTGCTTAGGTCCTTGCTAAGTTGCTTAAGCTGGCTTTGAACTTGCGATCCTCCTGCCTCAGCCTCCCAACGAAGCTGGGATTGTAGGCGTTTGTCCCTGCACCCGGCTGCTGCTTCTTTGTGATTTCCTTTTTCTATATTATTCGCCTATTTTTTTTTCTGTTATAGGTGTTTGAGTTTTCCCTAAGCTGTTTTTTGTCTCACGTGCTACACAATGAGAGAGAGAGAGAGGATCAATTTTTATTTATTTTTCACGTGGCTTTCGTTGCTCCGGACACTTCATTGTGTATGTGGTGCTGGGGTTCGAACCTGCATCCTTGCACACGCCAGGCAAGCACTGTAACTGCTGAGCCGCTGCTCAAGCCCCATCCCCATTTTTGTTTTTGCTTTTGTTTTTTAACTTTGGGTAACTTTTTTTCTGGACAAAAATGTTAAACATTTTTTGTAGTGCAGCTAAATAGTGTTTGCTGACTTGATTATAAAGACATGCTTAGAAAAACCATCCCTACCCAAAGATTATAAAATTTTTATCTGTATCTTCTTTTAGGATATTTTGTGATTCTATTTTTCTTCTTTAGAAGAAGCAAAGTAGGAACTTAGCTTTATCTTTTTTTTCTAATGGCAAGAATAATTAATATTTATGGACACTCTCTGTGTGCCAGCTGCTGAGCTACATGTTTCATGTGTTTTGTTTTTGTACTGGCAATTGAACCTAGGGGCACTTAACCACAGAGCCACATCTCCAGCCCTTTTTACTTTTTGTTTTGAGACCGGGTCTGGCTAAGTTGCTGAGACTGGCTTTGAACTTGTGATCGTCCTGCCTCAGCCTGGGATTATAGGCAGATGCCACCATGCCCAGCTGTATTAAGTTTTGACCTAAATTAATTCCAAATGTCTTACCAGTTGATCACCCCGAATCTACCGCTTACCAACATCTCCCTCCTTTTCCCACCAGTATGAAAATCCGTTTTATCATATACTAAGTTCTTTTATGTTCAGATCTGTTTTCTTGTCTATTATATTTGGTAGATCAGTGTGTCTCTGAATACACTGTGTTATTTTAATTATTAGACATTTTATTTGGGTTGTTGATTTTTTTCAGAGAATAAGTCAATGGTGAGAGTGTTACATAGGTTTTCTTTGAAATACACCCAGTTTAGACTTTTAAAGAGACTCAAGAGGAATTTCACATTCTTTGAACAGATGGCAAATACCAGTTATTCTATTAAGGAATCACCAGATTTAGTCTTAAACATATCTTTCTGTAGAGATTATGTAACAAAATAGTACTTTTTAAAAATAGTACTCTACGCTTTCAACCCAAATAGTATGATTTCATTCTAACACTTTAGTAACTATAGTAAGAACTACGTAGAATTGCTTTCACCGTTTTTTCTTTTTTTTTAAGGGAGAGTGGAAGAAAGAGAGAGAGATAATCATTTCATTTATTTTTTTCATCTGGCCCTTATTTATTCGATACTTAGTTGTGTGTGTGGTGCTAGGGTTTGAACCCAGGGCCTCGCACATGCCAGCTCCAGCCCTCAGGAGTTTTCTCTTTCTATGCAAAACAGAGAAGGAAGGTGAAATGTTACTGCTAATGATGTATATGAGCTGGGAAACTGTAAGCAGAAGTTGTGTAGTTATATGTAAATAATTTGTTATAGTCCAGCATCATCCAGTACAAATATAATGTGAACCCCAAATGGAATTTCCTAGTAGCCCTCTTTTAAAAAAGCAAAAAGAATTAGGTGGAATCAATTTTAATAATATATTTTATATACCCTAAAATATCAAAATATTATAATTTCAACACATAATAAGAAAATTATCGATGATATTTTGCATTCCTGTTTTGGACCAGTGTTTGAATTCTACATATTTTACACTTAAAAATATCTCAATTTAGATGCAAAAATTTCACTGGAAATGCGTGAATTGTGTTCAGATTTCGTAAAACTTTTAGTTGATCAAGTAGATTCATATGGGCAGTGTGTTCCCAACATTCTTAAAGGTTTTCTCATAACTAGACTGGGCCTGAATATTTTTGTTTGTCTTGTTTTTTGGAGTATACTGGAGTACTAGGGATTGAACCTGGGGCCTCACACATGCTAGACAGGTACTCTTATTCACTGAGCTACATCCCTAGTCTAGAGCATAATTTTTTTGTTGTTGTTGTTGTTACTGGGTGTCTAACCCAGGGGTGCTTTACTACTGAGCCACATCCTCAGACCTTATTTTGAGATTGGCCTTGAACTTGTGATCCTCCTGCCTCAGCCTCCTGAGTCACTAGGATCATAGGTGTGTGCCACTGCACCTGGCAGAGCATGAGTTTTAAGTTTGTATTTGTTAACTTAAATAGAATTTAAAATTCAGTTCCTCAACTGCACTACCTACATTTCAAGTGCACAGTAGCACATGTGACTGGTGACTACCACAGCAGACAGTGCATTTGTAGCCTTCCCAAAAAATATAGTAGTCTCCGTTTATCTGAGGTTTCAGTTACAATCTGTGGTCAAAAAATAATAAATGAAAATTCCAGAAAAAAATAATTTGTTTTAAATTGTGTAAAGTTTTGAGCATCCTCATGAACTCTCATACCATTCTGGCGTGTCCCACCTAGTATATGAGTCATCCCTGTAGCCAGCATATCCATGCTGCGTATGCTACCCTCCCGTTCGTCCCTCAGTAGCCATCTTCGTTATCTGATCAAATGTTGCTTTGCTGTAGTGCTGTGTTTAAGCTGCTCTTACATACGTCATTGACCTCTCTTCATCTCATCCCATAAGCATCGTATCATCTCACATCATCACAGGAAGGGTGATTATACTACAGTATGCTATTTTGAGAGACAGACTGCCTTCATGTAACTTTTATAGCTGTGTGTTTTTATAATTATTCTATTTTCTATTAATTATTGTTGGCAGTCTCTTACTGCACCTAATTTATAAATTAGGAAAGAAAAAAGGCGTGTATATTATAGGGTTCACTACTGAAGTTTCAGGCACCCGTTGGGGGTCTTTTGTTCTCTGAGGATAAGGAGTACTACTCTAAAATCAAATACGGACCACCTCCTGCTTTATCACATCTAGTTTACAAACAGCCTTTTGGGAACTGTCAGCTACTGCCTCTAAGAGAGCAAAAGCTATACCCTTTCTTCCTTTTTTTTTTTTTTTTTAAAGAGAGAGGGACAGTGAGAGAGAGAAAGACAGAAACAACTTTATTGAGTTTTTCACATGGCCTTAGTTGCTCCAACACTTAGTTGTGTACGTGGTGCTGGGGTTTGAACCCGGGTCCTCGTGCTTGCCAGGCAAGCACTGAAACCGCTGAGCCACCGCTCCAGCCCCCTTTTTTTTTTTTTTAAAGAGAGAAAAAGAAAGAACCAACTTTTTATTTAGTTTTTCCTCTGGCCTTTGTTTCTCGGATACTTAATTGTGTTTGCGGTGCTGTGGTTTGAACCCAGATCCTCGCACATCCCAGGCAAGGACGATCCCACTGAGCCTCCGCTCCAGCCTGCAAAAGAAAGGTACTGTTACCTGAAGGAGGACATATTCTTTAAGTTCTATCAGACTCTTACTCCCAGGCACACACAATGATCCACAGATGCAAAACCAACTTGTTAGGAAGCTGCTGTTCCATTGCAAGGTTGAAGCATTATGGGAAAATCTTCCCAGCTCCTTGCTGTCAGGGGCCCTGCTCTCCAGAAGTAGCAAGGGAAATGGGGAAAGGATGAGTAGAAGGGTTCTTCCATTTTATCTGATTTCCC
Source organism: Aplodontia rufa (assembly GCA_004027875.1). NCBI lineage: Eukaryota > Metazoa > Chordata > Mammalia > Rodentia > Aplodontiidae > Aplodontia > Aplodontia rufa. Next base: position 38,972 of record PVKS010006657.1, read on the forward strand.
TAGCTAGGAATTCTAGAACCTTTTTCTTCAGGAACAAAATTATAAAGGGTAATTTGTTTTCTCAACTGACTGTGTGGGCTCCCCTAGGAATTTTTCATATCTTTATAATGTTGTTTCTTTTTTAAGAGAGAATCAATTTTATTTATTTTTTTCATCTGTTTTCTGTTTCTCTGACATTTAGTTATATTTGTGGTCCTGGGGTTCGAACCCAGGTCTTTGCATAGGCCAAGCAAGTGCTCCCACTGAGCCACCGCTCCAGTCCCTATAATGCTGTTATTAATTTTTGGCACCTGAGATTGAATCCAGGGGTGATCAACCACTGTGCCATGTCCCCAGCCCCTTTAGTGAGACAGGGTCTCACTAAATTGCTGAGATTGACTTTGAACTTGTCATCCTCCTGCCTCAGCCTCCTGAGCCACTGGGATTATAGGCAACGCCACAACGCCCAGCTTTTCTTTTCTTTTCTTTTTTATACTGGGGATTGAACCCAGGGGTGCTTTATTACTGAGCTACATCCCCAGCTCCCCTCATTTTTTTTTCTTTTTTTCTTTTCTTTTCTTTCTTTCTTTCTTTTTTTTTTTTGAGACAGGATCTCACTAAGTTGCTGAGGCTGTTCTTGAACTTGTGATCATCCTGAGTTGCTGGGATTACAGGTGTGAACCACACACCTGGCTATAATGTCATTTCTGTGGGAAAATGTTTTGTGTTCTAAACAATACGTGAGAATGAGTTTTGGAATATGGTTCCATTTGTAAGGCAGAAGACACTGGGGTTGCCTAACAATGTTTTTTAATAGAGAAGGGTGCAGTGCTTGAGTATTGAACCTGATAAATCAACCTAATTGACTTTTGTCGCATACGCGGCCTTGTTCTCACCCAGGGACTAAAGGAATCCATCCTGTTCCAGGTATACCTCAACTGTGAAATCACTTTTTTTTAGGTGGGTGTTCCAGAGATTTAACCCAGAGACATTCTACCGTTGAGCTGTATCCCCCACCCTTTTTAATTTTCATTTTAAGGCAGAGTCTCAGTAAGTTGCCCAGATTGGCCTCAAACTTGTAGTCGTCCTGCCTCAGCCTCCCAAGTAGCTGGGATTACAGGTCTGCACCACCATGCCCAGCTCATATCACATTTAGGCGGGTTTTTTTTTCTTTATTAGTGTTCTTTTGTTTCAGGATGTATGTGTATGTGTTGTTTTACTTTGTTTTTGAAACTGAGTTTGCCTAGAAAGAACCATATTCATCTTTTGTTCTTAATAACTCTTGGTCTTTATGATACATAAAGTTGATCCTTGAAATTTGAGGTCTAGTTACAGATGAAATTTTTCCTTTTGAGAAAGATTTCCCCCCAGCCAGGTGTGGTGGTGCACACGTGTAAACCGACCTACTCAGAAGGTTGAAGCAGAATGATGACAGGTTTTAGGACAGCATGGGCAATTTGTGAGACCCTATCTCAAAATAAATAATGATGATGATGATGGTGTTAATAACGATAGTAGACTAGAAAATGTAGCTCAGTGGTAGAAACCTCCTGGGTTCAATTCTCACTCCTATAAAAAGAAAGGAAGGAAGGAAGAAAGAGATGGAAAGGGGAAGGAAGACACCCCCCCCCACCATATTGCTTTAATCTTGGGAGACACTTTAGGGAAGGGAGTAACTTCTAGTTCTCCATAGATGGGATGGGGTGATAGGCAGTCGTCTCCCTGAACGGCCAGGTTGCAAGGTAGCTGCTGACTCCAGTGAAGTGTGGAAGATAGAACAGAGCTTCAGCAGGCCTGCTCCACAGAGAGATCTGGAATCTGGCGGACACCCAAGCCCGACGGCTCCCCTCCACTCTTCAGGCCTACTTCCTACTTAGTTTATCTTAATTATTATTATTTTTTTAATTTAGATACCTCTGAAGGAACCTTTGAAGACATGGATAGAACTTGTGTGTTGCTTTGAGTTTTGCCTCATACCTCAACCAGATCAGTTGACCTTTAACTGTTTAATAAACTACATGGTAACTTTTACTAGCTGAGCTTTAGGGACTCCTTTATTTTAATATGGTGCCAAAAGTGGGTTAATTATAGCCTGGTGCAGTGGCACATGCCTGTAATCCTAGCAGCTTGGGAGTCTGGGACAGGAGCATCATAAGTTCAAAGCCAGCCTCAGCAATTTTAGCAAGGCCCTAAGCAACTTAGCAAGACCCTGTCTCAAAATAAAGAAAAAACAGTTGGGAATGTGACTCGGGTTAAGCACCCTTGGGTTCAATCCCTGGTACCCCCCCCAAAAAAAAAGTTAATTGTAACATTTAAAACATTCTGGTATAGTTTGTTAAATGCAAGTGATTCCTCCATAAAATTGAGGGATGATTTCCATAAATGGAAAAAGAATCCCTTTCTTTCAAATATAATGGAACAGCCTATTTTAGAATATTTAAAACATTTTCCTCTGTGTGTGTGTGTTTGCTGGTTCTGGAGTCAAAGCCAGCGCCTCATGCAAATTAGGCAAGGTTCATCCTCAGCCTGAAACATTTCCTTCCAGAGGAAAATCTAAGAATGCATGTAAAGGTGGTTGTCCTCCAAAGCTGCTGGTTCTTTTGCTTTAAAATTTGTTATTTTGATTCCACAAATGTGTATTTAAATAGAGAAATGGGTGCTCATTTTCAAGTGTTTCAAAATATTTTTTGTTATACCTGAATTTTCACTCTGATGGTATTTGTTGTGTTGGTAGAATTTGACCTATATTTTATTCTGTGGGAAAAAGAAGAAATTAAACCTTTGCTATCTGCCCACCACCTTGTGCTGCTGTTCATTTATGGGTAGGAACTTTGGTCCCGTTATGAGTTTTTTTTTTTTTAAGAGAAAGAACCAATTTTATTTCTTTTTTCATCTGGTTTTTGTTTTTCCATCACTTAGTTGTGTAGGAGGTGCTGGAGTTCAAACCCAGGTCCTCACGCATGCCAGGTCTGCTGCTAAACCGCTTTAGCCCCCACGCTGTGAATTTTTCACTACATGCTTATAAATCTAAAAATGCGCCTTGTGGAGATTGAATCTGTAGATCATCTTTGAAAGATAAAGGATTTGATTTTACTGTGGCAAGCATGAAAGTTATCCTGTAAATAAAACCGTCCTGGAAAAAAGCTGGACTAATTCCTCTCTGTGGCATCCTTGATTGGACCTGGTTTATTCTGCACATACTATCGCTCCATAAGGATGATCAGCTTTCGCCAGGGATGAGCAGATATCCTGATTTTATCAGAAATTGCTTTCACATCACCAAGCCTTCTCAAAAGCCAGTAATCTCCCTGTTAATCTGATGTTGTTGAGATACGTTTAAAAGTTTTTTCAGATACTGGTTTGCGTGCGCAGCTTTGTTGTTTACATATAAGATTTTAGAGTCAGGTGGTGTCCTTTTTCCTCCAACAGAAATAAAGAGAAACAAAATAAACAAAGTATTGCAGAGGTATAATTGTTTAAAGTGTTTAACGTTAAATACTAAAATTGAGGCTCCATAAAGTTACGTCTGCTTCGTTCACTGCCACCTCCTGAGGACCTAGAAGAGAGCCTGGTGTGTCACAGCTGCTCGGTGAGTATTTGCTAAATGAGCACTGACTGTTTCTACGAAATGGTTTATGCAGTCACATTTGTTTACGACAGGCAGATGCTCATCTCTGATAACAAGCATTGGTTGATGTGAAGATACCTTGATTCCGTTCATTCCTTTTCTTTCTTTTTTTTTTTAAAGAGAGAAGGACAGTGAGAGGAGAGATACAGAGACAGAGAGAATCAATTTTTATTGAGTTTTTCACGTGGCTTTCATTGCTCTGACACTTAGTTGTGTACATGGGTGCTGGGGTTTGAACCCGTGTACTTGCGCATGCCGGGCAAGCGCCGTAACCGCTGAGCCACAGCTCCAGCCCCCATTCATTCCTTTTCAATCTCAATATAAAGAGTAGGTTCCAGAGAGCCTCTGCTCTACAAAGGACTGTGCAGGAAAGAAGAGAGAAGGGGAAACCTCTATAGGTCTTTGTTTCCTTTGGATGACAGAGTTAAAGGTGGAAGAAATGTGAGTTTACCAGACAGATACACTCCTCCCCTATTCTTCAAATTGTGGAAGTGTCGGGGCTGGAGCGGTGGCTCTGTGGTTACGACGCTTGCCTGGCATGCACAAGGACCCGGGTTTGAACCCCAGCACCACATACACAACTAAGTGTTGGAGAAACAAAGGCCAGATGAAAAAAAAATAAAGTTGATTCTTAAAAAAAAAAAAATTGTAGAGATGTATATAACAAAATGTATCGCTTTAACTTTTTTTTTTTTTGCTGTGTTATACACTTGGCAATCATTCTGCCCTGAGCTACATCCTCAACCCCATTTTAAACCACTTTTCAGTGTACTGAGTTCAGTGGCACTGAGTATACACATTGTTATGCAACCGTCAGTATCATCCATCTCTGGAACTTTCTCATCATCCAAAACTAAAGCTCGGTGTTCATTAAACAGTAACTCTATTTGCCCCTCCTCCTTTGCCTAGCAACCGCCATTCTACTTTCTGTTTCCGTGAGTTTGACCACTCTCTGTGTCTCATGGACGTGGAATTGAATAGCATTTGCCCCTTTGTGTTTGGCTTATTCATTATTCTTTTTTTATTTTTCACATGGCCTTTTTCGTGCAGATCTGACAGCTTTCCTTCCCCCTGATTAGTGTTCCCTTTGTACCAAGACCTAGCCAGTGATGCATACACAATGAGTGTCCAAAGACAAGTGAATTCAGCAGTTTGCTGCATACCGCTAGGGGGTTATTAAGCCTTTGAAAATGTGATTCCTCATCTGTATGTCTGCAGGCTTATCTGCCCAAGTCTTGCTGATAAGCCTGCACTGACAGTAATATCAGAGATTAGTCTTTCTCCATGTTTCATAAAACAAATTGTTCTCCTTCTTATAGCCTGATTATAAACTGGAAATTTGTTATAATTGTTTACACAGATTTGTAGACATACTCTACATAGGAGACCTCAGCTACAGGAGAGGCTTTCGTTGCAGCTCCATTAAGAAATTACGCGCAGCCCGGTGTGGTGCTGCACCCAGTGTGGTGTCACATGCCTGTTAACTCATGATTTGGGAGGCTGAGGCAGGAGAATAACAAGTCCAGGGCCAGCCTCTGCAATTTAACAAGACCCTGTCTCAAAATTAAAAAAACTATAAAGTACTGGGGATGTGGCTCGGAGGTGAAGCTCCCCTGAATTTAGGCCCCAGTACAGAAAGAAAGAAAATGATGTCTATATTGTTGTTTCTTTTCTTTTCTTTTCAATTCCCATTGCTGCTGCTTCCCTTTTCCCCTCCCCATCAGTTTCCTTCCTCTTCTTTTTTCATTCTCATTCTTCTTAGTAGTTGGTACAGTCACTTACGTATGGGTCCAAATATAAGTAAAAAAGTCATAGCCCTCTAGCAGTCCACCCTGAAGGACAGAGAGAACTAAAACTAAGGCAGAAATACATATAGTTATTTATTTATTTATTTATTTTTAAAGAGAGAGGGACAGTGAGAGAGAGAGAGGCAGAGAGAATCAATTTTTATTGAGTTTTTCACATGGCTTTCGTTGCTCCGACCCTTAGTTGTGTACGTGGTGCTGGGGTTTGAACCCATGTACTTGCGCATGCCAGACAAGAGCCGTAACCACCGAGCCACCACTCTAGCCCCCATAGTTATTTTTTAAAGGGACAGAAACAATGCTGGGCATGATGATGCACATCTGTAATCCCAGCAACTCAGGAGGCTAAGACAGGAGGATCCAAGTTGGAGGCCAGCCTTAGCAACTTGGTGAGACCCTGTTTCAAAATACAAAATGAGAAGGGTTGGGAGTGTGGCTCAGTGGTGCAGCACCTCTGGGTTCAATCCCCAGTACCAAAAGAAAAGGACAGAAACTAACTTGTTTAAAAAAATACGCTTATTGGTAGAAACAGAGGGAGAGTCTTGGAAAATAATTTGAAAAGTAATCTATGGAACTCAGCTTTCAAACAGGATCTTGGGCTGACTCTTAGAATGTCGAACATAGAGCTCGTGAAGTGACTCTCCACCATCGTGTCCCCTCCTCATTTACATTGGGGCAGATCACTTCTGCTTTCTCTGACTTCATTTTTTCCAACCTATAACCCAGAAGGTCAGCAGTTAGATTCAGAATCATCAGCACTTGGGCTGAAGCCATTAAAATAAGATAAGCATTTTTAAAATTCAGTGCTGGTGATGTCCACAAATGCAGGTGTTAATGTACCACAGACAGAAGTCTTGACAATGAGAAGTGATCCAGATCCAGACTTGCTTGTGTTGGGAAGGCAGAAATGATAGCGATGGAACTCAGCAACATCAGTACCTCGGTACTTCCATAACTTTCCGGATGTTAGAATCTTCCTGTTCAAGTGGGAATAGACATTATATTGCCGTTATTGCCCCGCCTCCCCTACATCTCCCAAATTTAGATTTCCCATATTTATAAAGTTTACTCATCACAAATAGATCCCTGCCTTTCCCCTTGCTTGTCATAGGGCCATCTTTCAGCTCAATATGCTTTTATTGGCACCTTGGTTTTCTTTACAGCAGCAGCTGCTAATTAGTGACAGCTTTTTGAGCAAGCAGCTTGTCATTTTTGGCAGGGATTGGGGACATCCATAGCAAGTCAAGACTGTATTTTCATTTGCTAAATTTATTTTGCTACATGGAAATACGACTTGAATAAAAAATAGTCTGTCGTCATAGGTGGATGTACTTTCTGAAATACCATCTTGAGTCAGCATTCTGTCCAATGGTCGAAGAACTCTTGGGAGATAAAAATAATAATGAAATAGGTTCAGTGTCTGTCATAATGATGCCGTTAGTTCTCAGACATCCTTTGAGCACTAAATCTACATTTTGGATTTGGAACCTCGTCATCTTGCTTGGGCACAATAATAAATCTTTTTTTGATGGAAGGTAGCTGCATACATGGCAACTGAAGGAGTGAATTGTTGACAGATGCGTTTTCCATTTGTACTCATTTTTTTTTTAAAGAGAGGGACAGTGAGAGAATCAATTTGATTTAGTTTTTCATGTGGCTTTCATTGCTCTGACACTTCATTGTGGTACATGGTGGTGGTGTTTGAACCCACGTCCTTGCACATGCCACACAAGCGCCATAACCGCTGAACCACTGCTCAGGGCTGGAAAATAATATAGGGGCTGGAGCCGTGGCTCAGAGGTTATGGCGCTTGCCTGGCATGCATGAGGACTTGGGTTTGAACCCCAGCACCACGTACGCAACAAAGTGTCAGAGCAGTGAAAGCCACGTGAAAAACTAAATCTCTCTCTCTCTCTCTATCTCTAAAAAAGACAAGGAAAAGAAACAGTTTAGTTTGCATGGAGAGAAGGAGCTTTTGTTGGAATTTCAGCTTGTATCAGCCTCATCATGTTCCATGTAATTCTTCTCTTTGAAATTGCTGTAGTGAGGTGTTACCTCCCTTTTACAAATTTGTCATGGTGTTTGTGGATGGTACAACTTGCGATTATAGTTACCTTGATTATCACCAATGATGAGTCAAAACCTCCGTCACAGTTTCTATAAAGTGTGATTCACTCCCATTATTCCTGTAATACGGATTCAACTTAATGATCTCCACAGTGTTAAAAATAACATATTGAAGGAAATAACTGACCTACCATCAATTTCCCCCAATTTAGTGTTGTTTTTTTTAAACACAGTTACTGAATACCTACCATGTACGAATATGGGTTAAGGCAATCAGAATGAATGAGACATGGTTCTCCCCCAGGATAGCTTAGTCTATTAGCTGAGCAACAGATTACTCAAAACTGCTGTAGTTCTCAAGCCCCTAGGATGGAGTACATTCTAATTCTAGAGAGGCAGAGCATTTCATCTTTTAAAATTAAGATGATCATGGGCTGGAGTGGTGGCTCAGCAGTTGGAGCGCTTGCCTGGCAAGTACACGGATCCGGGTTTGAACCCCAGGACCACATACACAACTAAGTGTCAGAGAAACAAAGGCCAGATAGAAAAACAAAATAAAAATAGATTCTCTCTCCCCCCCCCTTTTTTTTTTAAAGAGAGAAGGACAGTGAGAGAGAGAAAGAGAGAAACAACTTTATTGAGTTTTTCACATGGCCTTCATTGCTCCAACACTTAGTTGTGTACGTGGTGCTGGGGTTCGAACCCGGGTCCCTGCGCTTGCCAGGCAAGCGCCGAAACCGCCGAGCCACCGCTCCAGCCCTGTCTCCCCCTCTCTCTTAAAAAATAAGATGATCAAAATGATAAGAAGCAGTGGATACAGGTACTGCATTTACTTTACTTCTAGTTATAGGAGTTAAAGGTTGTACAAGGCACCTTTCTTCGGAGTATGGAATTATCAGATATCCTGACCCAAATTTCCCCTCGCCATGTTGCACATACTGTAAAATTCAGAAGCTGTCTCTCGTATCAGAGAATCTACTTCTTTATAGCAGGGCTTGGTGCCCCCAGGGGATCCCCTAGCACTCAATTAACCTTTATGTACATTAGCATAGTAACATAGTAATTTCTATACTTTTCATGTTAATATTATCACAGAAATTTATAACTTGTCTGCAGCGTCATAGATACATCAGCGTTAGGTAAGTTGATGTTGAATTATCAAAATGTGAACGGGTATCCACACAACTGACTTCAGTATCCTTTACGATCATATCTTACCCCTGGAATACTCCACAGATTATTTGCTCATTTGTATCACTGATCTTTTCCCTTAATGGGTAATGTTTTCTGCCATTAGAAAACTATAGTTTAGGATGATCCATGATAAATATTGGGGATGGATAATAAAATAACCAATGAAAGTCCAATAAGGAATTTGGGGACAAATAAAATGTATATAACATCTCTGCCTCTTATGGGAAATGTCACATTGCTCATTCTGACCACAAATGGTCAGGATCTAGGTTTTGGCCTTATTGGAAAGTTACCCACACCCAGGACAGTTCTCGTTATTCTCCTCCCACTCCCTTTTACAATCTCAAACTTTTAGCCAGTTTCTGATTGATTTAGAAGTGTGAAGGTGAACCACCAAACCCTACTATGGCTTCCTTCAGTTGTTTGTTTGAAGAGCTGTCATATTTGGTTCTCTCAGACTCAGGAAACAGAGTCTCGTTTAGTCTTTTTTAGGGATGGTCCAATAAATAAGCTTTCGTATCTGTTTGAGAGTTGCACTTCGCGATAATTCACTCTGTCACCTTTATCATAGAGCAGTCCACAGCCGCAGGCATTGTCAGGAAGAACCTGGCTAGGTAAGAATTTCTCTTTTTCTTTTTTCTTTTTTGGTACTGCAGATTGAACCCAGAAGTGCTTTCCCACTGTGTCACATCCCCAGCCCTTTTTTTTTTCTTTGAGACAGGATCTCAGTTAAGTTGCTGAGGCTGGCCTGGAACTTGAGATCCTCCTGCCTCAGCCTTGTCATTTACATTCTTATGAGAATAGTGCTTGGAACAGGGCCAAAATTTTCTCACTAATTTGAATTTAATAATTTGATTTAGGGCTGGAGCAGGGGCTTGGTTGTTATGGCGTTTGCCTGGCATGTGCAAGTACACGAGTTCAAACCCCAGCAACCCACGAACACAACTAGGTGTTAGAGCAACGAAAGTCATATGAAAAACTCAGTAAAAATTGATTCTCTCTGTCTGTGTCTCTCTCACTGCCCTTCTTTCTTTAAATAATAATAATAAATAATAATAATAATAATTTGATTTAACGCCTCTTAAATGTTTCCAGGATTTACCTAAGACTCAGACACCAGGGCCTGGTTCCCTAGTTTCTAGGGCTACATTTGGAACTGGAAACTTGTTTTTTGTTTTTTTGTGGGGTGGGTTCTTTTTTTTTTTTAAAGAGAGAAGGACAGAGAGAGAGAGACAGAATCAATTTTTATTGTGGTTTTTTTTTTCACATGGCTTTCATTGCTTTGGTACTTAGTTGTGTACATGGGTGCTGAGGTTTGAACCTGTGTACTTGCGCATGCCAAGCAAGCACTGTAACTGCCGAGCCACCGCTCCAGCCCCTTATTTTTTTTTTTTTTTTTTAAAGAGAGAATCAACTTTATTTAGTTTTTCACATGGCCTCCGTTGCTCCAACACTTAGTTGTGTACGTGGTGCTGGGGTTTGAACCCAGGTCCTTGTGCTTGCCAGGCAAGCGCCGAAACCATTGAGCCACCGCTCCAGCCCTTATTTTTGTTTTTAAAGAATCAATTTTATTGATGCTTTCATCTGTTTTTTGTTTGTTTGTTTGTTTTTGTTTCTCTGACACTTAGTTGTATATGTGGTGCTGAGGTTTGAAACTGGGTTCTTACGCATGCCAGGAAAGCACTTTAACTACTGAGCCACCACTCCAGCCCTGTTTTTGTTTTTTAAAAGAGAGAGACAGAGACTGAATCAATTTTATTTGTTTTTTTTTCATCTGGTTTTTATTTCTCCGACACTTAGTTGTGTATGTGGTGCTGGGGTTCAAACCCAGCACCTAACACATGCCAGGCAAGCTCTCTACTGCTGAGTCATCATTCCAGCCCCTGGAACTGGATAATTGGCAGTCATTTTTGTCCCATCTAGGTAAGGTTTTTTAATAAACAGTGTTGGATGACTGAGTGTAGGGGCTCTAGAAATGAATCTTCCTGATGTGAATCCCAGCTCCTTCACTTTCTTGCTATGGGACTTTTTGGAGATTTCTTAACTCTTAAGCTGGTCTCCTCATCTGTAGCACAGGGGAAATACTGTCTCATAGGGAACTGGAGTGGTGGCTCAGCGGTTTCGGCACTTGTCTGGCATGTGCAAGGACCTGAGTTCAAACCCCAGCACTGCATACACAACGAAGCCTCAGAGCAACGCGGGTCACATGAAAAACTAAATAGAATTGATTCTCTCTCGCTCTTTAAATAGAGTGCATGCAGGGGCTGGAGCGGTGGCTCAGCGGTTTCGGCGCTTGCCTGGCAAGCACGAGGACCCGGGTTCAAATCCCAGCACCACATACACAACTGAGTGTTGGAGCAACTAAGGCCATGTGAAAAACTAAATAAAGTTGTTTCTCTCTTTCTCTGTCTCTCTCACTGTCCCTCTCTCTTTAAAAAAAAAAAAATAGAGTGCACGCAGCAGTGCGTGTGGCAAGAGCTCCTGAGTGTTTATTACCATGCTCACTGCTCTTACACCTGCTGCCGTTCCTTTCTTCTTTCCCATGCTAACGCCATTGATGCTGGTTAAGGTGTAGCAATGAAGCATAGGAAAGGCTTCAAAATTAAGTAGTTTAATTTATGTGCAACATGAAATAGTTTCTAGTATGTGTGGTAATTTGGCTTGTGTACCAGACTCGAGAATTTTTCCTTGAACCCTAAACTGTCTTCATTTCAAACTAGGTGTTCTCAGACTGGGGTTAAGGACCCTCCATCATCCAAGCCCAGACTCTTTACAACAAGAGCTCATCTTACAAAAAGCCTGGTCTCTGTTGCCACCATGACCTGAAAGTGATGAAGTAGAAACCACACGGAGCCCATGGCATGCTGTGGGAGCCAGTTGGAGGGACCCAGTACATTTTCATGCTGGGTCCAATCAGGCAGGGACCAATCAGGTTAAGAAAACTAATTTTTTTTTTTTTTTAAGAGAGAAGGACAGTGAGTGAGAGATAGAGACAGAAAGAATCAATTTTTATTGAGTTTTTCACATGGCTTTCGTTGCTCTGACACTTAGTTGCATACATGGGTTGCTGGGGTTTGAACTCGTGTACTTGCGCATGCCAGGCAAGCGCCGTAACCACTGAGCCACCGCTCCAGCCCCAAGAAAACTTCTAAAATCATTTTTCTTTCCTTCTCTTTGACTTTTAAACTCAAAAGGATGTAATTTTGCAATCTCTGGGAAAATTGAACGTGTAGTCTTTCCTGTAGTTTGATGCTCTCTTAAAGAAGTCTATTCAGTGGGGCTGTGGCAGTGGCTCAGCGGTTCCAGCACTTGCCTGGCATGCGTAAGGACGTGGGTTCAAACCCCAGCACCACATACACAACAAAGTGCCCAAGCAATGAACACCACATGAAAAACTAAATAATATTTGATTCTATCTTTCTCTCTTTCTCTCTCTCACTATCCCTCTCTCTTTAAAAAAAAAAGTAGTTTATTCAAGAATACAGTGTTGTTTCTTCGGGTGTGGGGATGAAATCTTTTTTTTTCCCTTTTTAAGAGAGAGGGACAGAGAGAAAGAGAAAAGAGAGAATTAGTTTTTCATCTGGCTTTTGTTGCTCCGACACCTCATTGTGTACGTGGTGCTGGGGTTCAAACCCACGGACTCGTGCATGCAAGGCAAGCGCTGCAACCGCTGAGCCACTGCTCCAGCCCTGGGGATGCAGTCTTCAGTATTATTCATAACTATTAGGAGTTACTACCTAAAGAAGATTTAAAACCCTATTTTCTTTTCCCCCTCCTCTTTTTTGATGGTACTAGGGACTCAACCCAGGAAAGCTGTGCCTCTTAGCTTATATCCCCCACCCTTATTTATTTTTATTTTGAGACAGGGTCTTGCTGAGTTGCTGAGGGTCTCATTAGGTTGCTGAGGCTGCCTCAGCCTCTTGAGTCACTGGGATTGTAGACATGTACTACCATGCTGAGCCCTCTTCCCCTTTTGAGTATTAGTTTTACAGTCTTTTCTCTGTGCATAAGCCAAGAAACTTCTACATTCATTGTATACGTGCCTCTGTGGTTGTCAGTATTGAACCCTGCCAGTGTGCTAGCATGTTGGACCACTATTTACACTTTAGTTTGAGCTAAAAAATATATATATATTTTTTATGTCATTCAACTAGAGACCTTATATGCTGTCGCATTTATTGTTGCCAAAATACCATCTTATTTTTAGATGGAGACTTCTGGAGCTTGGTGTAAAATCTAGGATGGTTCCCATCCTGCCCTTTTGCTCCTGTTTCATCTCACCATAAGCCTGAGTGTTCTTACCAGTTCTCAGTTGCACTGCTGTCTGAGAAGTGTGGCTCTGTGAGATCTTACCACCTTTTAAATTGAGCCAAGTGAGACACTTCGTTGGCAGAGATTCTGGGTCTCACATTTGCTTTTGTTTTTCTTTGGAGCCTTACTGGAAACCAACTGCTATTGCGTACTAGCTGCAGAAACAGGAGGGGAAGCTGGCAAGAATTCGCTGCTCTGTTTGGTCTGTCTGAGGCAGCTGACCTTTCGGAAGGAAATAGCTGCTGTTTGCTTCTTCCTGTAACAGCACAGCCTGTGGAAGAACACACACGCAGAAGTGTTCTGCCATTATCCCGACACAACCTGTTGTGTGCTGTAGGAACATGCACTCAGGTTCACAGCGCCCTGAGGTGCGCGGCGGGGTAGCAAGAGAAATCTGTTTTCAGGAAAAGTGGTTTGTTTTAGTAAAAGTATTTTATTGTGAACTCCGGTGTTAATGCTGTAGTGAATGTGGACAGTTACTTTGTGTACAGTTTTAATTCATCTTCATGTTAAATGCCCTGATAACAGCATTGCTTCTCATACCTGGATAATATTTTTTTCCTGACAGATCTTTTGGTTTTCTAAGACATGCATTCTTATTCAAGTGTCTTTTTTTTTTCCTGCAGAATTAGACTTAGCTTCTCAACCCACTTGCATCATTGTTGGAGAAACCTCTTTTGCAGGATTTTTTTTTTTTTATTTCAATGCAGGTAGTAGTATATCGCATACCTTGACATGATCTTCAGAAAGCTATTGTCAGGCTTTGTAAATGGAATATCACCCAGGAGGCTAACAAACATCAGCTGAGGTGGCATTTCTCCTTAAAAAGAGGAGATTTTCATCTTTTAGTATTTTAACCAAAACATATTATCTTCACTTTTTATTTTGTTATTTGAAAGAACTTACGTTCCTATATATTACGTGTATACTATCTGTAGGCAAAAGTGGAGTACGTGATCGTTCACAGCAAGCATGGAGAATACAGCTACATGATAAAGAGGCAGAGGGCCACGCATGCTTCTGCGTGTGATATGGGCTCAGCTGCTTTTCCAGTGCAGTTCTGTTCTCTTCTAGATTTGCTGTTGATGGCAAAGATTGTTGGGTGACGATTCATGTTGAGGTACCTAAAAAATGTAGAGAATAATATAGGGAGGACACCTCAGGGCTTCCTGAACAAGATTGCCCCACAGAGTTCACGGAAGCTGGTCGGAGCCACCGGCTCCTTGAGGTCGTGAGGAACCCAGGAGTACAGCCCTGCATTGGTTTTAGGTGTAGACGCCTTGGCACAGAGTGAGTTGATGTCAGTGAAATGGAAGGATTTTCCCCAATTCTTCCAGTCTTCGGGGAGGAGCTAAGTTAGGAGCCAGCAGCGGGCTTTTCTGTGACCTCTTCTTGTACCTACAGCTTTCTTGAGACCTTGAATTGTTTATTCTTGCGCTCTCAGGGCCTGCAGATAGGTCAATTGTATCCAGGTGTATGATTTAGACTGTGGGAAGTGTTTATTTAAAGGAATTCTTGTACTTTTTTGTTTTTCTAATAAGAGAGAGGAAGAGAGAATCAGTTTTATTTATTTTTCCATCTGGCCTTTGTTCCTCTGGCATTTAATTGTGGATGTGGTGCTGGGGCTCGAACCTGGGTTCTCACACTTGCCAGGCAAGTGGTTGAACCACTGAGCCATTGCTCCAACCCTGAATTCTTATACTTTGTGAGTGGCTTTCTGTGTATTTTGATCTATTTATGGTTGGTACAAGTTTACTTAGTTCTATCAAAGATGAAAGAAGAGCCACAGATTATTTGTGTGTGTATATAAAAATGACAGATTAATCTTAATCTTAGTCTTGAACCGCTACTTGAAAACACATTAAGTTGCTACGTATTTGAAAGTAATAGAATTGCATTTCTTTAACAAATATTTTTTAAAGAGAAAGAGAATAAATTTTATTTATTTTTTCATGTAGTTTTTGTTTTTCCAACGCTTATTTATATATGTGGTGCTGGGGGTCAAACTCGGGTCCTCGCGCACACCACATAAGCACTCCACTGCTGAGCCACTGCTCCAGCCCCAACAAATATTTTATGTTTCTGAATTTTTACAGTTTTGTGTCCTCCTGAAAACAAAACTGTCTGGTTTGTAAGACAGTCCCATAACCTAGACACTGTCCTGTTGATAAATATTTCTTCCCATGTCTCTGCCTGTCCCTTTAAAGTTGGTTCGGCTGAGGACCGAACTCTGGATTACACCAACTTTAAAGGGACAGGATTACCAATTGCCCATGAGTGTTTATTCTGTATTTCAGATTATACTCTCTACTTATTTGTTTATCTTTAGTGTGGTACTGGGGGTTGAACCCAGGGCTTTGTGCATGCTAAGCACACATTCTACCACTGAGATACATTCTCAGCCTTCCAAATTTTATCTTTTAAACAAAATTTAATAAATCAAAGAACTTTTTAAAAATAGGACCAACAGTCCTTTTTACCTAGATATAGCGGTATTTACACTTTTCTTAACTTCTCTCTGGTATGTCACTTAGCATACATATTGTACACAGATTTAGCCTCATTAATACTTCAAGAAGATGTGTCTACATGGTATTTATCTTTCAACAAAGCCTTTATATTTCATCTAAACGGCAGCTCCATCAGATTAATGTGTTATAGTCAACCATTCCTTTATTTTGGACATTTCATCAATTTCCAATTTCTTCTAATTCTGTGTCATAGTGCTTAACTAGCAGTTGTTCTGAAGAGTCAATCTAGTGCAAGGCACTCTTCAAAGCAAATTTTGCTAAGGGGAAACTTAAGACTATAATTCTCAATGGTAAGAGGGAGGCTGTGGGCTTTATTGAGGAAAATGTTGGGAATATGTTTCTTATTTTTCCGTAACGCAGATGGTCATTACTTATGGTCTCCAGCAAATGTTTCCAGTCATCTGGAAAATGGTATTGATATAGCTTCTTCCCTAATGGGTTGTTCAAGTTGCTTGTTAGATTTAGACACAGAGGTAATAACGCACACACAGGGATGCTGACGTCCTACCAGCTACAAGATCATCTGAGAGTCTCAGATCTTTATACGTTCTTGATCTTTACATATTCTTAGGGACGATATCAAGATGAGAATCACATCCATTCTCATTGCTTTTTTTGAAAAATTTCCCTTAAATTTGAATTTCTTTTTTCTTTTGGTACTGGAGATTGAACCCAGGGGAATTTAACCACTGAACCACATCCCCAGCCCTTTTTAATTTTTATTTGAGATACCCTAGGGTCTCAGTAAGTTGCTTAGGGCCTCATTAAGTTGCTGAGGCTGGCATTGAACCTGTGATCCTCTTGCCTCAGCCTCCCGATCTGCTGGGATTATAGGCCTGCACCACCGTGTCCAGCTTAAATTTGATTTTGAAAAAGAAATTATTTACTGAAAAGTTGAAAGAATCAAGCAATAAACACTCACACAGATTTCACTTAGATTGACCAAATGTGAGGAGTTGTTAACGGTTGCTTTATCTTGCCCTGTCCCTGCCCCATCACCCTTCCCTCCTTTGAAAGCAAGTGCAGACGTTGTGACCACTTGCCTTCAGCCCCTGGAGAGTGTGCCACTGAGAACACACACAGGAATATGGAGACTGCCCTGTGCTCCCCAATGCCAGTATCACTCTCAAGATATCTCACATTGAGCTATGAGAATACCAAATATACAGACCATATTTAATTTTTTTTTCTTTTTTTTTAAGAGAGAAGGAGAAGGACAGGGACTGGAGCGGTGGCTCAGCAGTTTCAGCGCTTGCCTGGCAAGCATGAGGACCCAGGTTCAAACCCCAGCACCACGTACACAACTAAGTGTTGGACCAACTGAGGCCATGTGAAAAACTAAATAAAGTTGTTTCTCTGTCTCTCTCACTGTCCCTCTCTCTTTAAAAAAAAAAAAAGAGAGAGAGAGAAGGATAATGAGAGAGAGAGAGAATCAATTTTCATTGAGTTTTTCACATGGCTTTTGTTGCTCCAACGCTTAGTTGAGTACGTGGTGCTGGGGTTTGAACCTGTGTACCTGCGCATGCCAGGCAAGTGCTGTAAGTGCCGAGCTGCCGCTCCAGCCCCTAAATCTTCTTAATTATCCCAATGACGGCCTTTAGAGCCGTTTTGCTCCTTTTTTTTTCCCCCAGGGCTGAGGACCGAACTCTGGGCTTTGCCGTGCTAGGCAAGCGCTCTGCTACTGAGCTAAATCCCCAACTCCCCTGTTTTGCTCCTTTAATCTAGAACATTCTGCTTTTTGTTGTTGTTGTTCATGATAGTCCCATAATTTGGATTTTTTGATTTAGCTGATTATTGATTATTTCTTCATTTTTAAAAAATAACTTAGTTTTTTGTATTCTTTTCAGCCCATCACATCTGATCACACATAATATCAGTTTGTCCCAGAATTGGGGATGTCTGATCACTTAGTTAAGATGTTTTCCATCGGAGTGGTGGGTGGCTCAGCGGTTTCGGCGCTTGCCTGGCAAGCACGAGGACTTGGGTTCAAACCCCAGCACCACGTACACAACTGAGTGTTGGAGCAACTAAGGCCATGTGAAAAACTAAATAAAGTTATCCCTCTCTCTTTAAAAAAAAAAAAGATGTTTTCCATCAAATTTATCCACTGGACTGTACCTTCCCACTTCGTGAATAATTAGTAATATAAGAGGTATTTGAGAGTTAAGTACCTGACAGCCCACTGATGGAGTTCTGACTTTTATATTTAGCAAGTAGCTCCCTTCCTTGCCCTCTCCTTCCTTCCCTCCACTGCCTTTTCCCTCTTCTTTCCCTCTTCTTCCCAAAGTAATATGTAAGGTTTTGGCTGTGACGTACTTGTCTTCCCACAATGTTATTATCTCTATGTTGCTTGAGCAAATTTTTCCTTGTTTATTTCTTTTTGGGCCAAATACACTTTGCTTTTATACTTTCTGTTCTTTTCATATCTGTTTAATAATATAATTTTTTTTTCAAAAGAAAATTGTCTTCCCAATTGCATTTTTTTTTAAACAGCTTTATTTAGTTTTTCACATGGCCTTCGTTGCTCCAACACTCAGTTGTGTATGTGGTGCTGGGGTTTGAACCCGGGTCCTCGTGCTTGCCAGGCAAGCACCAAAACCGCTGAGCCACCGCTCCAACCCCTTCCCAATTGCTTTTAAGGTACTGTTTACATTTTTTTTTTTTTAAGAGCAGATGGCTCTAGTATTGACCTACTTTTTTGTGGGGGAGGGCACCAGGGATTTAACCCAGGGGCTCTTAACCACTGAGCCACATCCACAGCCCTTTTTACAAACTGCAAAACAGGGGCTCGCTGAGTTGGTTAGGACCTTGCTAAGTTGCTGAGGCTGACCTCGAACTTGCAATCCTCCTGCCTCAGCCTCCTGAGTCACTGGGATTACAGGCATGCGCCACCACATCCGGCTATTGACCTACTTCTAGGTGTGGTAATTTTACTAAAACTTTCTTACTTGATGTCAAGCCTATTTTAATATGAACAAAGTCTTAATTCTTTATTACTGTTATTTAATATTTTCCTGTGCCTCAAAGTCCCTTCTACTAGGTAACCACTACCACTTAATAATGTTGATATTAACAGTAGAGCAGTGAACATAACCAGAGAACTGGCCCTTTATATTCTATCCAAAGTCCCTTAGCATTAATAGGCACTGATATGCTGAACAGTTTTGAATGCTGGCTCCTCGCCTTGTACTTTTGAGATCAGAAGCAATATATATGTCTTCTGCTTCATCTGCTAACTAACCCTAGCCTTTGTCAAAATTAGAGCCTCTTAATATTATTCTTAGTTTTTTTTTTTTTCTTCTGTAAATTACGGAATATAACACACACAGGGAAAGTAAAGAGAATGATAGGACAACCTAGCACAGGTCCTCAGGACTCAGTGTGTCAGGGCTGTGGGAGTGTAGACTCAGGGTCGATCCAGCTCAGGAGAACCCCTTAGTACTGTGGGACCAGGGGCAACGGTTTCACCTTTTCTCTCTTTTTAAATAATAGCTGTGTCAAGATAGAATAGAATCACACATCATAAAATTCACCCTTTTAGAAAAATGTGTACAATTCAGTGGTTTTTAGTTTATCCTTAGAGTTGCTCAACTGTCACAACTTTTTAATTCTAAAACACTCACATCAGCTTGGTGCGGTGGCGCACACCTGTAATCCCAGCAGCTGGGGAGGCTGAGACAGGAGGATTGCAAGTTCAAAGCCAGTCTCAGCAACTTAGGAAGGCCCTAAGCAACTTAACAAGACCCTGTCTCAAAATAAAAAATAGTGGCTCAGTGGTGGCATCCCTGGGTTTAATCCTCACTACCAAAGCAAACACTTCCATCATCCTCGCTGCCCCCAAATCAGTCACTCCTCTTTTCCTCCTCCTCCCAGCCCTTGACAACCACTAGTCTATTTTTCCCTCTCTGTAGATTTGCTTATTTTAGCCATTTCATGAAATGGAGTCACAATATGTCACCTTTGTGTCTGTCTTTTTCCACTTTGCTTAATGTTTTCAAGGTTCATCCACAGTGTAGCATAGATCAGGTCATTATTCCTTTTTCTATTTGTTTGAGTTTATTTTTTGTTTGTTTTTTAAAGAGAGAGAGAGAATCAATTTTATTTTTTCATCTGGCTTTTGTTTTTCCAATACCTAGTTGTGTATGTGGTGCTGGGGATTGAACCTGGGTCCTTGCACACGCCACGCAAGCACTTTGCTGCTGAGCCACCACTCCAGCCCCTCCTTCTTGTTTTTGTTGTTGTTTTTGTTTGCGGTACCAGGGATGGAACCCAAGGCCTTGTGCATGCTAGGCAAGCACTCTACCACTGAGCTATTCCCCCAGACCTTTTTATTTTATTTTGAGACAGGGTCTCACTAGGTTATCCAGACCGGCCGTGAACTTGCCATCCTCCTTGCTCAGCTTTCTGAGTAGCTGAAATCACCGTCATGCACCACCACACCCGGCTCCTCATTCGGCCTTAATGGATGAGTGAATCAGTTCCACCGTATCCATTTTATTTATCCATTTATATCCATACCTGTCTATCTATTATTAGACATTTGGGTTGTTTGCACTTTTTGGCTGTTAAGAACACTTGCTGCTATGAATATTTGTGTACACGTTTTTGTGTGAACATGTTTCAGTTCTCCTAGACTTCCTGGGAGTAGAACACTGGATGGTACAGTAACTGTGTGTTTTGTGGAACTTCAGACGGTTTTCCAAAGTTGCTGCACCATCTACAAGCCCATTTAATCTTGCTGAACCTCAGTGTCCTCATCCATAAAGAGGGATAATAACAGTGCCTACCTCAGCGATTTTGTGAGCATTAAATGAGAAGGTGCACAAAAGCACTTGTTATAAGTTTTACACGCACACACACACGCACACACACACTTAAATCTGGTTGGGAGACAACAGTAACCATGCTTGTAAGTGTCATTTTAATTCATTCCTCAACCTTATTGTTTCTGGAATTTAGTTATTAGGTAAATTAGAACATTCATTGCTAATGATTTGTAAAGCAGTGTAATAAATAAAAGCTGCAAATTTCCTTAGTCTTTTTTACTCTTTTTTTTTTTTAAGAGAGAAGGACAGTGAGAGAGAGAGACAGAGAGAATCAATTTTTATTGATTTTTTTTCACATGGCTTTCATTGCTCTGACAGTTGTGTACATGGCTGCTGGGGTTTGAACCCGTGTACTTGTGCATGCCCGGTAAGTGCCGTAACCGCGGAGCCATGG
The DNA here is from genome assembly GCA_004027875.1 of Aplodontia rufa. NCBI lineage: Eukaryota > Metazoa > Chordata > Mammalia > Rodentia > Aplodontiidae > Aplodontia > Aplodontia rufa. Next base: position 59,707 of record PVKS010006657.1, read on the forward strand.
AGCCACCACCCCAGCCCCTCTTTTGTACTGTTAACTAGCAGGACTTAGCTGTGTCCTTTGAAGGAGTAGGTAAAGGCACAGGTTCCTGGTGCTCTAGTCCCTGTTGGAATAAATATTTACACATAGTAATTCATTTCTACCACAGCTTCCCTGGAGACCCAAGTATTATTATTCCCATTTAACAAGTAAGAAACCTGAGGCACAGAGAGGTAAAAGAGGTCAAGTCCTCTGCAGAGCTGTGTTTAGGTGAGTTCAGTGTTCTCTCCAGGACTTTCAGTCCTTTTAGAAACTTTGGCTCTCTGATGGGATGGGGTGGGATGGGTGGTGGTGATGTGGGATGGAGAACAGCAGTTATAAAATGCTTTAAGTTATACATATGAATCCATCAAACTAAATCTAGTCCCTACATATATATATTTTTTTTAAAAAGAGAGGAACTGTGAGAGAATCAATTTTATTCAGTTTTTCATGTGGCCTTTGTTGCTCCAATACTTTATTTATTGCTCTGATACCTTGTTGTGTCTGTGGTGTGGGGTTTGAACTCGCATCCTCGCGCATGCCAGCCAAGTGCCAGAACCGCTGAGCCACCACTCCAGCCCTCTCTACATACTTTTAAGTCCTTGCTCTTACCCTTACCTAGAATTCCTTCTCTCAGTTTGCAGATATGCATTGGGAGCCTACTAGGGTCAGATGCTCTATACTTTAGTACCCCGCACTTTACAGTAAAGCCTGGGCCCCAGGGTTCTGGAATTATTCAGAGTCAGTGATATTTTTCTTTGCAAAATTTTATATTTTTTAAAATAGAGAGCCTCTGATAAAAAGGTGTTTATCGTCGAGATAAAGTTATCCCTAAGTTCCACCCACTTGTATCATTTATTGATGTAGTAGACCTTCATTTGCATGATTTTTAGTAAGCCTGCACTTAACCAGGTGGCTCAGGGCCTGCTTTATTTGGCCATTCTTGCCCTTGGATATAAGATGCATGAGTCAATGTAGATGCCTCATGCTTTCAGAAAGTACAGTGTTCTGGACCCACGGTTATTTTAGGTGGCTTTCGAGTGAATGCTTGTGAACCCTGAAAGCACAGCCATGCAAAGCTCAGTTCATTTTCACCTTTGGCCTAAAAATGTGATAGTGAATCCATTTCCCAGGCTTTAGAGAAGCCCCTGTGATGATTTACCAAAGATACAAACCACTTCCCTTGCGAGAACATCACATGTTGAAGATGGAGCTGCCTGTAAATAAGCAGAGAGGGGGTGCAGTGGGGACAGAGGTGCAGTCGCTGCTTCGTGGAGTAGAATTTGATGGCTGGATGGATAACTCGAGGCGAGGGACAGGGAACCAGCTTAGGCTGAATGGAAGTAGCCTAACGGGGGTGAAGTGTTCTGATGCATCTGAAGAAAAGCACCACTTAGGGTCTAGGTCTTTGTAATTCATATCAATTGGGGGAAGAAAGTATTCTTGTCTAAACTGAGTAGTTGAAGTGGTTACATGATGGTCACCTCATATATTCCATATGCATATAATTCTTAGTTTGAAAGTAAAATGCATATGATTCTGTATTATTGAATATGCTTTTTTACATTAGATTTTTAAAAATTTTTTAATTGATACAAAATTGTACATGTTGATGGGGTACATACAGTGTGCTGTTGGAATTCATGTATACAATGTACAGTGATTAGATTAGGGTAATTGGTATATTTATCACCTCAGACACATCGATCACTTCATTGTGATCACGTCTTTGTGCTGTTTATTTATTTTACATTTTGATTAGTAGTAAGCAGAATCTACTTTCCAACTCTATCAAAACACTTTTATGTAGCGAAACTAAATTGTATTTATCAAAACAAAGCAACTGCCACCTCACATTCGTCAGCTATTATCCTTCAGATGCCATGCTGCTTTAGAAGACAATTATTATGACATGTTCATAATTAGGATTGTAAAAATATTCTGACATATTCCAAGAGCTCAGCAGCCTACACATCGATCAATGCTAAGAACTAACGTGAAACTCGAAGTGTTCTGTTTATGTAGTACCCATACACGTGTACACGTGTGGAATATCACCACGGTACTTCTTTCTTTTTTTTTTTTTTTTTTTTTTTTTAAAGAGGGACAGTGAGAGAGACAGAGAAAGAGAGAAACAACTTTATTTAGTTTTTCACATGGCCTTAGTTGCTCCAACACTTAGTTGTATACGTGGTGCTGGGGTTTGAACCCGGGTCCTCGTGCTTGCCAGACAAGCGCCGAAACCACTGAGCCACCGCTCCAGCCCCCGGTACTTCTTTCTCAAGATAATAATAAGCTCCTGGAATATTCTTGGCCGGCAGGATAAATGGACATTTTATGTATATATGTATTCACACAGCGAAGACTTAGGGAGCACTTTCCCTGGCCCGCCATTGCCCCGCGTCCTGGCCACATCGCGGTGAATGAGATGTGCTCCCTTCTCGTCCTGCTCTTAGAGTTCAGTGGAGGAAGATAAACAACAAACAAGTAAATGAAAACTACAAGCAAAATTACAAGCGATGGCGTATGTTAGTAAGGAACAAATAGATCGTCAACAACAGAGATTCAGCCTTTACATTTTACAGGTGTGATGGAGCTGTTGAATTGAAGTCTGTCTCATTTTCGTGCCTTGGTATTTCATACTGAGATCCTGTTCCGTAACAACTTTGAGAAAGGTGATAGGGATAACCCAATTGCATGTTCACATCTATTTTTGCGGCAACAAAAAGGTGATGCTTATGTGTCAGGCGCTGTTTTAGGCTCCAGAGGAAGAGCAGTGAACACCCTAGGGGGAGTCGGTAAACGAAGACAGGACACATGTCCAGAAGGGAAGAAATGAGAAGAGGAAAAATAGATTAAGAGCATAGAAAGTGACCACAGCACTATTTTATCGGAGTGGCCTGGGAAGAGAAGATCAAAGTTTTCCATTTTCCTGCTTCTGTCTCTTGGGCCAGTTCAGTTAACGAATGCAGACAGGAGATCTCGTGTCTGTTGGTGGTGTTCTCAGTTCACAAAGGGAGCTATGGTGAGGCCCTGCTGCTCCTTTATTCTTTACCGCTAAGAAAGCTGATGCCTGAACTCTGCTCTTCATTTCTCTGTCACGCTTCTGTAAGCTTATTAAGTGTTTGAGGCTCTCTCATCCCTCCACCCCTTTATCCTTCCTCCAAAAGTCATGATTCCTTATGAGTCTTCAAAACCTTGGGCTATGATTCATTTGATTAAAAAGTATATTGTACAAATTAGTGTCTTACAGAAGTTTGATTATAAAGTGCAATTACTTTTGGAGAAAACACTTTTGTCCCAGTCTTTCGTCTGGTGAATGCACAGCCATTGAAATTTGGTGCCTTGGGTGATGTTACAATGCTCCCAGCCTTAAAGCCTAAAAGCCCTAAATAAAATCACACACTGTTCAAGTGTTCTATGGCATTGCACAAGTCTAAAATAGGCTCCCACCCCACAGCTCATCGTTGGCTAACTGACTCGTCCCATAAATAGCACGGTGTTACTCGATCAGACAGCTACGACTAAGAGAGGAGAGATGTTTTGTTTCCTGATATACATGTGCAGTTTCTGGTGGTTAACAAAATCCAGGTCCAATTCATTGGACCATAACTGTAACAGTACTTAGAAGAATTGTGGGGTCTAGAACGGTAGCTCAGTGGTTTCGGCGCTTGCCTTGCATGTGCGGGGATGCAGGTTCGAACCCCAGTACCACATACACAATGAAGTGTCAGAGCAATGAAAGCCACATGAAAAACTAAATATGCCTGATTCTCTCTTTCTCTCTGTCCTTCCCTCTTTAAAAAAAAAAAAAATGCAAGATTCCATTTTAGTGTCCTTTATTATAGAAAGAAACATTTATCCCAGAGACTCGGGGTTAATCCCAAAGAGTCTCTGGCAAATGCTTAAAAAATTTGCAGATGAAAGCCAGGTGTGGTGGCGCATACCTGTAATCCAGCCACTCAGGACACTGAGGCAGGAGGATAGCAGGTTCAAGGCCTAAGCAACTTAGCAAGACTGTTTCAAAATGAAAACATTGAAAGGACTGGAAATGGGGCTGGAGCGGTGGCTCAGCGGTTCTGGCCCTTGCCTGGCATTCGCAAGTACACGGGTCAAACCCCAGCACCGCGTACACAACGAAGTGTTGAAGCAACAAAAGCCATGTGAAAAGCTAAGTAAAATTGATTCTGTCTCTCTCACTGTCCCTCTCTCTTTAAAGTGCCCCTGGGTTAAATCCTTACTGGAAAAAAAAAATTCTCAGGTGAGTCTGAAGAGACATCTTGGTAATTTTATAAAATCATTTTTCTGAAATCAAGAGCATATTTTTTAAAAAAAAACTACTCACTGTTGGAACATAATGGTTCAGTCTTGTTTCTATTAGAAATGCATTTGTGGGGACTGGAGCGGTGGCTTGGTGGTTACGGCACTTGCCCGGCGTGTGCAAGTACGTGGGTTCAAACCCCAGCACCCATGTATGCAACTAAGTGTCAGAGCAACAAAAGCTATGTGAAAAACTTAATAAAAATTGATTCTGTCTCTTTCTCCTCTCTCTCTCTCTCTCTTTCTCTGTCTTTCTTGCTTTAAAAAAATGTATTTGTGGGTAAAAGTTTTTACACGCTGTAATTTAATGAAACATTGTACCATACATTGAGCAGCAGTCGTCAGGAGGTGACCCTTGGAGTGTTTTGCCAGACAAGCCTGTGCTCTCTGTGTTGCTTTGCAAGTAGCTGTGATAATACATGGGGGTTCAGTCTGTGCTTCAGATGTTTTCACTTTTCTTTGTCCTTGGTGCACACTAGTATAAGTTTCTTGAACAAATGGTGCACTGACACCATTTGTATTGGTAATTATTTAAAACTGGGCTAAGGCGCCCTATCAGACCACATTAAGTGTAAGTATTTCCTGAGACAGTGTGTTGGGGTGAACACGGTGACATTGGAGCCCCTGTCCTCAAGGAGCTGCAGTGGTTTCAGGGTCTCAGTCCATAGGGTTGGCTCCATTCCTCAGGGCGTGAAGTGAGGCAGGCAGTCATGGCAGAGGAGTAAGGCAGACTCAGGACATGGCATCAGGAAGCAGAGAGCACTTCTTTTTTCTAATAATTAAAAATTGATTCTCTCTTCTCTCTCTGTCCCTCTCTCTAATATATATGTATCTCAAAATAAAAAAGGGAGTAGCTCAGTGGTTGAATGTCCCTGAGTTCAGTCCCCAGAACTAGAGGAAAATACATGTGTACAAAAAGGACTAATAGCATTTAAGCATCTAAACTACGTGAATATTTACTCTGGTGGATTTAAAAGGGGAAAAACGATCATCCAAACCATGGGTTGTTTGTTTAACAGATCGTGAAGCATGGCTGTGTGGATACAAGCTCAGCAGCTCCAAGGAGATGCCCTTCATCAGATGCAAGCCTTGTATGGCCAGCATTTCCCCATTGAGGTGCGGCATTATTTATCCCAGTGGATTGAAAGCCAAGCCTGGTAGGTGAACAAAACTTTCTACATCACATTTGTGAAGTACAGAATATTGGTGTTTGGGCTGAGGGTATAGCTCGCCGGAGGAACATTTGCACAAAGCTCTGGGTTCAGTCTCCAGCACCACAAAAAAAAAAGAGGAAAAAAATTAAAGTTTGTTTAGAAGGATGTCATGGCAGAGACTTGAAAAGCTATGTGCTTTAAACAATTTTTGTATGGGGGCTGGAGCCGTGGCTTGGCGGTTATGGTGCCTGCCTCGCATGTACCAGGACGCGGATTCGAACCCCGGCACCACGTACACAACCAAGTGTCAGGCAACAAAGATCACATGAAAAACTAAATAAAAATTGCTTCTGTCTTTCTCTCTCTTGCTGTCCCTCTTTCTAAAAAAAAATAAAAATTTTTTGTGTGATCCATGAAAGGTATAAATCCCATCGTAGATTCAGGGAGATGGAATAGCAGGATTTGTTGTTCCCTTTAACAGTTAATACTGACTAAAACCATATTATGGCAGAGGAGTGTGGCAAATATTAGCATATTGCTGCTAATAAATAGCAGTCAACTTATATGTTTTGAGTGCCTATAGGGTGCCAGCATTGTTGTAGGTAACAGAATTCATTTGAAGAAATAAAATTCTTTGTCCCCACAGAATTCAGTGTTGATGGGGCGGATAGGGTCTGAATATGCTTATTTATGATTATAATCTACTAAGTGTAAAATCTTTACATTTATTGAATAAATGCACATTTTAGAAACAACATAAAAATAATAAGTAATTTCACAGTGAAAATATTGGTGTTTTTAATTTATATGTATTTTTATGTATGCATAAAAATTAAAAAGACAATATTAACTGAAATTAATTTCAGTGGTAGATTTAACAAACATTTTTATCTGTGTTTTCCAGATTACTGGTTAGGGTTGCCTTGTTCTGAAATCCCTTTGGAATTGGTGCATTATAGTCAACTGACAAATTTTTTTGTTTGTGGAGTTGGGGATCCAACCCAGGACCCCAGGACCTTGTGCATGCTGGGCAAGTGCTTCACCACTGAGCCGCACCACCCACTCTGTAGTGTCATAACTGACAGTGCTGTTACACACTGGCGGCAGCTTGTGCTCGGCTCTGCTGTGGATGGGGCTTGTTGGTTGGTTGGTTACAGTCTGCCAATGGATCTGACATATTTTGTTTTTGTTTTTGTTTTTTTTTAAGAAAGAGGGACAGTGAGAGGGAAAGAGAGAAACAATTTTTATTTAGTTTTTCATGTGGCTTTTGTTGCTCTGAGACTTTGTTGTATACATCTGCTAGGGTTTGAACTCTCATACTTGCGTATGCTGGGCAAGCACCGTAACTGCTGAGCCACCGCTCCAGCCCCCTGACATATTCTTTAGATACTTCAGGCCTCCCCACTATGGCCAGGTCCTCTTTGACCACAGTGGAAGCCAGCCTTGATGCTACTGTTTGAAGACAGTACCCATCAGTGGTATTGCCTTGGAGTAATTGCAGTCGCCTGTTTGTAGCAGATTTCTGTTCAGAAGCCAGAGAGCACCAAAGGAAGGCAATTTTCTAGGCAATTAAAAAAAGAAAAAGAAAAAAAAACCACCTCAGCTTCATGTAATTAAGTGAGGAAAAAACCCTGCAAAATATGAGAATGTCAGGTGCACCTTGTATAGTGCTTTTCCATTCCCTTTTCATTTTCTTTTCTGTTCTAATGATTTGGAGGGTTTTTTTTTTTTTAAAGAAAGCATTAGTAGAAAGGTTCTCCTGATTTAAAATTTCATTTTGGGGGTGTAGCTTAGTTGTAGAGCACTTGCCTGTGAATGTGCAAGGCCCAGGGTTCCAACCCCCAGCCCCGCAAAAAAAACATTTCATTTAGCCTGGCATGGTAATGCAGGCCTGTAGTCCTCGATACTAAAGAGACTGAGGCAGGAGGATCGCTTGAGCCCAGGAATTTAAGACCAGCCTGGGCAATACAGTGAGACCTATCATAAAAACAAAAAGCAAATAAGTTTTCATTTAGTAGATTTCTCATGTCATCTTCTTACTGGTAAGTGTGAAAGGATTTGTGTTGTTATTAAGGAAAACCTGAATTATATGTAATTTTGGTTAAGAAGATAAAGATTTTAATGAAAAATCCTCAGTTGGGGCTGGAGTAGTGGTTCAGCGGTTGCAGTGCTTGCCTGGCTTGCTCAGGGACTTGGGTTTGAGCTCTGGCACCTCATACACAGCAGAGTGTCAAAGCAGCGAAAGCCATATGAAAAACTAAGTGAATTGATTCTCTCTCTCTCTCACTGTCCCTCTCTTTAAAGAAAAAAAATCCTCAGTTCTTCATGTTGAAGCTGTCCATGAAAGTCTCTATTAGCAGGGAAGTTAAGAACCAGTACTAGGGGCTGGCGTGGTGGCTCAGCTTGCCTGGCATGCATCGAGGACCCTGGTGCAAAACCTAGCACCACATACACAACTAAGTGTTGGAGCAACAAAAGCCACATGAAAAACTAAATAAAATTGATTCTCTTAATTTTTTGTTTTTTAAGAGAGAAGGACCAGTGAGAGAGACAGAGACTCAGTTTTCATTGAGTTTTTCACATGGCTTTCGTTGCTCTAACACTTAGTCGTGTACATGGGTGCTGGGGTTTGAACCCCTGTTCTCATGCATGCTGGGCAAGCACTGTAACCATCGAGCCACTGCTCCAGCCCTGATTCTCTCTTAAAAAAAAAAAAAGAAAAAAGAAAGAAAGAAAAAAGGGGCTGGAGCAGTGGCTCAGCAGTTACTGTGCTTGCCTGGCATGCACAAGAATGTGGGTTTGAATCCCAGCATCACAAACACAATGAAGTGTTGGAGCAATGAAGCCCACACAAAAAACTAAAAATGATTCTTTTTCTCTCTCTCACTGTCCCTCTCTTTCTTTAAAAAAAAAAAAAAAGAAAGAAAGAAAAGAAAAAGAACCAGCACCTAGAGTTCTGTGAGTTTTGCTCAGAGAGTGGATCCTCTCAAGCTTGGGTCCCTAGACAAGGAGAAGCATTATTGCCTCAGTCCTTGCAGGCTTTATTTAATATGTATTTTATTTAACATAGAGCATACATATTTGAAATTTGACTTCCTTTACTGCCTTCTCCAGTGCAGATTCGGGTATGCTCTTTGATGAGGTATAGTCTCAGTATGACACACAAGTTTGTGCCTCTGTCTGAAATTAGTTGCTAACTAACTTCAGAGATTGGGAGATGACAGAGCCTTTCAGCTGCTACTAGATCTCATTTGGCTCCAGACCTGGGCAGCAGTAATTGGATGTTATTTCAGTCTGACAGCTGTTCGGTTTATTCAGCTGGCTAAGTAAGTTGGTTCTCAGTAGCAATTGTTGCCTAAAGTTTTAGAAATAAAGGAAAAATGAAAGAAAGAAGGGGGGGGGACCATCTAACACCCGGACCAGTTAAATGGTTCAGAATTAAAAGTCTGTAAACTGATTTCTCTTGTTCACTAGAAAAGTTAGCATTGCCTACAAGTCCCAGGTCTGCAGCTGGTGGTACAAATGTCTCACCTGGTAAATATTCCTAGGCATCTTCTGCCTCATTTCCAGGGGAAGCTATTGCTGCACCTGTCTATTTAAGAAGCACTCCCTGTGGAATTTGCAACACAGGCGTGGAACTGGTGGAGGCTGGAAAGGACATGTAGGAAGTCTTGACCTTGTGCACTTCACACCTTTGAGGAGACTATAAATAGGAAATTATCAGAGTCCTTATTTCCTTTAGAGTATGCAAAGCACGTTCCTTTTCCCTTTGTTTCTAGGAGTAGATAGCATTATCACCAGAGCAGGTCAGTAGCAAGGAGAGGGGCAATACATCGTTTAAAAAAAAAAAAAAAGAAATGAAAATACTGTACAGTCTGACTAGGGTAATTAGAAGGTTGTAAATAGAGTAATATAGGACTGGAGCAACGGCTCCGTGGTAGAGCACTTGTCTGGCATGCATGAGGACCCAGGTTTGAATCCCAGCACCACATACACAACTAAGTGTTTGAAAAACAGATGAAAAAATAAATAAAATTCTCTATTTTTTAAAGAGAAAGAGGGATGGACAGTGAGAGAAAGAATCAATTTAGTTTTATCGTGACTTTTGTTGCTCTAACACTCCGTTATATACAATGTGGTGCTGGGGTTTGAACTCGTGTCCTCGCTCATGCCAGGCAAGCACCACAACTGTGAGCCACCACTCCAGCCCCTGATTTCCTCTTTTAAAAAATAGAGTAACGTAAGCGTTTAAGCAATTTGTGTTGGGCGTCTTTTGTTTTTTGTTTGTTTGTTTTTTAAGAGAGAGGGACAGTGAGAGAGAGTCAATTTTATTTTAATTTTTCATGTGGCTTTTGTTGCTTCGACACTTTGTTGTGTACGTAGTGCTGGGGTTTGAACCCACGTCCTGTGCTGCCAGGCAAGTGCCGTAACCACAGAGCCACTGCTCCAGCCCCGGGCTGTTTCTTAATATTTGCAACAAGTGTTAAGAAGAAATCATTTTAGGGCTGGGTGGCTCACTGATAGAACACTCACCTAGCATGAGTGAGACCCTGGTTCCAGGTCCAGCACCACACAAAGAAAGAAAGCACTTTAGTTGCAGAAAGGCTGTGCTGTGTAGAGGCTGCATTTGTGTAGACTCTTGTGCATGTATGTATACAGATTATGTAATTTTTTTCCCCTAGGGACTCAATAGATCTTGATAATCCACAGGAGAACATTAAGGCCACCCAGCTCCTGGAGGGCCTGGTACAAGAGCTGCAGAAGAAGGCGGAGCACCAGGTGGGGGAAGATGGGTTTTTGCTGAAGATCAAGCTGGGGCACTATGCCACACAGCTCCAGGTGGGTGTGAATGCCAGGTCACATTTAATTCTTGCCCCTGGCATGGCTTATTCCCTCAAATCACTTCCTGTGGAGACTCATTTTCTTTGCTGAGTCATGTGGTCCATGCCTAATGTTCCAATTGTTTGACTTTGTGGTCGTGGCTTAAAAAACAAAACAAAAAGCACAACTTTTTATTTTAAAATAATTTTAGAGAAAAAATAATATAAAGAACCCCTACATGATGATGCCCCAGTTCACCTGTTAAGATCTGCTTTTTGGGGGCTGGGAATGTGGCTCGGTGGTAGAGTGTTCACCTAGCGTGATGAGGCCCTGGGTGCTCTGCCCAGCACCGTACCGCGTTCTCCTGTCTCCGCACACACATTATTTGGTCATTCGAGAGTAAGTTGCATACTTCATGGCCCTTTACCCCTCAGTAGTTCAATGTGCATTTTCTAAGATTATGAACCTTCTTTGACGTGGCTATTACACAGTTATAAACCCTACTAAATTCAGCATTGATCACATTACTTTTAGTTAATC